>BMAU01017002.1:367500-625000 GCA_019973935.1 Trichonephila clavipes | reverse complement strand
AGAATGCATTTTGTTTTACTTCATTCCAAAAAATTAATTTTTTAAACCTTTTATATTCAATATGCTCGCGCCCCCCTCTCAGGGTTACCGCGCCCCCAGGGGGACGCGCCCCACAGTTTGAGAAACACTGATCTTTATGTATGAATGTATCTATCTTTCTATATGTATCTATATCTATGTATGTATATATCTATCTATATGTATGTATGCATGTATATATCTATATGTATGTATCTTTCTATCTATATGTATGCATGTACCTATCTATCTTTCTATATATATATCTATATGTATGTATCTTTTTATCTATATAACTATATGTATGTATCCATCTGTCTATATGTATATATTTATCTATTTATCTATATGCATCTTTCTACTTATCTATATGTATCTATCTATCTTTCTATAATTTTTATTTCTAATGGCAGCTTAGGAACATTTATTTCAAAGTTCATCAATCTACCTACACTGGTGTGCAAAAATTAAGGACGAGACGGTTTTTTCAATATAACTTTGTACAAAAGCTTTCCAAATCAACACAATTAATACCGTAAGATTCCCAATACGTAAGGACATGTGTAATATGTAAGCAACACTTACTAAAAGAGAAATCAGAGGGATAAAAAGAAACTTGATTTAAAAAGTAGCATGAAGCGCAATGCGACTGAAGGCCAAACATCCCTGTGATGGGGTCCAGCAAGAAACATCTGGTCTTTAGTAGGGAATATGATTCCCTGACTAATAGGCAGGTTTCACAGCGTCTGCCCATGCTGAGAATGAGGGTGTCAATGAGATGTTTAGGCCTTGATGCCCATTCGTCTTGCAGCGCCAATCGAAGCTCCCGAATCGTTACTGGTGGTAAGCAACAAGCTGCCTAGAAAATCCCATACATGCTCGATGGGATTGAGATCCCAAAATCGAGCCGGCTAATCCATACGTTCAATATCCTCATTCTCAAAGAGCTGTTCGGCAACTACTGTGCGATGACAGGGTGCATTGTCGTCCATGAAAAGGAACTGCAGACCCATAGCGCCTCTAAAAAGACGAACATATAGAAGAAGAATTTCGTTACAATAACGGGTCCCGTTGACTGAACCTGCGTCGAAGATTCGAAGATCTGTACGACTACTAAGCATGATGCCTCCCCAAACGAGAACACCGTGACCTCCATACCTGTGCCTTTCAATGATGTTCGAGGGATGATTGCGGCTTGACCGCTCTCTCCAGATGAGTATGCGATGAGAATCGCTACTCAAACTGAATCTGCTCTCATCTGTAAAGAGTACTCGTCCCCATTCATTGTCTCTCCAATTCCGGTGTTCTGGGCACCACAGAGAACGCCTTCTCGGATGGGCAGGCGTTAAAGGTACACGCCGTACAGAGCGTCGTGCAAACAGACCACCACCGTGCAGTCTTCTGGCCACGGCAAAACGCGATATCGGTCGTCCAGTCGCCTGTATCATGTGTCTAGCGATTTATCCCGCTGTCTGCCACCTGTTTCTTCTGGCCTGTCAGACAATGTACCGGTCATCTGCGGGTGTGGTCCCTCGTGGACGATCCCTACTGAACCCCCGGATAGCTGGTCTTGTAGTTTGAAATTGTCTCCAAAGTCGTGAAACGATGTTCTGAGCAATTCCTGAACTCTGCAGCCACACCTGTCACACTGCGGCCTTCCTCCAACTTCCCAATGATTCGACCTCGGGTAAAAGCATCCAGATGTCGTCTAACAGATTGATTATTCGCCATTTCTCGCTGAGGCAGCAACTCGGTGTGATTTTAACTGCTATACGGCGTGTAATCTCTTAGCCAGAAATACAGATCTTACACCGACGGCATGCTTTATACTACTCAGACACTCCCCCATTACGTCTACCTGCATATCTGCGCATGTGCTACCGTACATCACCTTTCTTATTCTCCTGATTGGTCTTTCTGTCCACTCTGCCTCTTCGTTCAGCTGATATGCTAATTTTTCGACTTCGTCCATAATTTTTGCACACCAGTGTAGTACACCACCGAAAGCTGGTATCTATTTTTATTGCCGCGCCATATTGGCCGATACCTGCCGCTGAATCTTTCTATATGCATCTATATTTTTATATGCATTTATATGTATGTATCTATCTTTCTATATATATCTATATGTATGTATGTATCTTTCTATATGTATCGAAATGTATGTATGCATCTATTAAAACTCAATGGCTAAATAACCCATAGATGCCCAAGGTCAATCTCAAATTTTATGACCTTGGATACTGAAGTGCATGAGCAGATGCTCACGTCAGCAGGACCACTAATCTGTCTATCCCGCTATTAGGGAAAGAGATTCCCCTCTCTCTCGCTCAGTCTTTTCCTCATTCATCTAACAGGCTTATTCCTAAGCTAATAGGCTTAAAGACTTGAAATTTTGCAGGCATATGTCTTTTATTGAAGAGCTATCCTCTAAGAATTGGTTTTACGGTAATCAAATCACTCGAAAGACGGGTGAGTGTTGAACAAACATTAAAAAAAGTTAAAAATCGTTTTCGGTCTATTAGACTCACATGCTTGAAATTTGTTAGACTGGTAGATACTTTACTTTTGTTAAGTGAGTGAGTGAATATTAACGTCGCACTGTTCAGATATTAGAGGGATTTTGACGATGAACCTCGTAAACGTGTACAATGGTCAAGTGCCGAGGACGACACTTTAGCTGGCATCTGTTCTCCTAAATTCTACACCACACCAATAGGAGGGCATAGAGCCTCGACATATTTAAAGTGCATCATTTCCTCTGCACGGTGGATCTTCAGTGGTACAAGGCTTGAACTTAAGACATGCTTGCCATCAGTCCATCCCACTAGGCTACCATGGCTTTACCCGATAAGACTGGGTTTACGGAAATTGTATCCTAGAACTAGGTAACCAAGATATATATTGTAAATGCGAAAATTTGTTTGGATGTTTAATCATCTTTCACGCAAAAAAAACGTAAATAGATTTTAATGAATCTTTACAGTAATATAGCTTATACATCAGAATAACAAATAGGCTATAATTTATAGCATATGCTATAATTCGTAAAGAAATTGTGTTAATTGCCCAAAATATAACGATATCTGTCATGCAATTAGGAAAACAAATTGCCCTCTTTAAGCAATTCTGGCGTGAGCTGCAAAAAAACACGTGATAGCATATATATATATATATATATATATATATATATATATATATACACTGCTGGACAATTGCTAGGGACGGATAACACTATCATCCATAGCAACCACAAAATGAAAGGAAGCAAAATGTGAAAAATTAGAATAAGTGCGGGATATTAGTAAGAAGTATGAGTATGCAATTTTTTTTCCACGTCTGTTCATCACGTGATAGCGTTCATAAGAGCTTTAAAGGTTTTGACGCGTGTGGACAGTTGTTGTTTCAAGTCAAAGTTTTACAGGAAATATTTAATAGAATAACATAAAATTTTTGGCATGTCTTCCCGACATCACATAGATGATTTTATGCGTGGCCGAATTATTGGAAAGATCGAAGAAGGGTGAAAAATAACAGATGTTGCCAGGGAGTTCGACATCTCTCACAGCGTTGTTTCACGGCTGTGGAAGTCATTTAAAACAACTGGAATGTGTAGTAGACGGCACGGGGGAGGTCGTGTTAGAAGTACGACGCCTGCAGAAGACAGATATATCGTCCTATCAGCAAAAAGGAACAGGCGCACCACAGCTCAGCAGGTGGCAAATCAGTTTCTCGCTGCCTCAGGAAAGCAGATCTCCCAAAAAACTGTTTCCAGACGTTTGAGGGGAGGAGGACTATACGCACGAAGACCGGTTGTGTGTGTCCCATTGACCAGACAGCACCGTACTGCCCGTTTGCAATGGTGTCGTGAGCATCACAATTTGACTGAACAGGACTGGGCATGCGTACTATTCTCAGATGAGAGTAGGTTCAGTCTGTCTGTCATCGGATTGTAGACGCCAACTGATCTGGCGCGAGAGTGGTACTGCTTATCATCCAGAAAATATCCAGGAAAAGGACCGATATCCGACATGCAGTATCATGGTGTGGGCCGGCATCATGATGAATGGCCGCAGGCGCCTACATGTGGTTGCGAATGGGACTATGACGGGCCAACGATACATTGATGAAGTTCTACTTCCTCATGTTCGTCTTTTCCGTGGTGCTGTCGGTGATAAATTTGTTTTTATGGACGACAACGCAACATGTCATCGAACACTCGCTGTTCAGGATTGTCTAGACAGCGAGGGTATTCAACGTCTCGTATGGCCAGCGCGTTCTCCAGATCTAAACCCCATTGAAAATGTGTGGGATGCTTTGGGGAGGCAAGTTGCTGGTCGAAACTATCCTCCGACAAACAAGAACACCCTCATCCGTGCACTCACAGAGGAATGGGATAAATTGCCTCAACAGCTGCTGGTTAATGTTGTGCAAAGTATGGTACGACGTGTGGAATGTTGCATCACACTCCACGGTGTACATATCTCGTACTGATACCTTTTTTTAAGGTGCCTGCTGACTTGTAGATGCATTGTTCCATTTCTCCGTACGCATATGAAATGAACATTTTTTTTTCATTCAGATGTTTCACAGCTTTTGTACTTTCCAGAACAATAAGTATTCTTAATTCTAATGTCTGAACAGTGTGGCAACTATAATTTATCCTACTAGGCCTCATGTCTCGTTTAATGTTATGCTACATAGCAATCTGTGATCCGTCCTTAGCAATTGTCCAGCAGTGTATATATATATATATATATATATATATATATATATATATATATATATATATATATATATATACTAGCTGGTATACCCGTTCTTCGCACGGGTGAACTGAAAAGTTAAACAACACAGATTGAATGATAAAGAAGTTTTTAATGAGTTAATTTTAAGTGAATTGCAAATTAAACAAAAAAAAAGCTTTTCACATATCTGAGCTGAAGAAAAAAAAGAAAGAAAAAATACCTTTGTTAAATTTTAAGTCTGTAGATCTAATAGCTGATAAAAAGGATTTTTTTTATATTAATAACTTCCCGTAAAACTCTTGAGGGTTGATTTTTGAAAATACCTCCCTAAGCTAATCTCTGCTCAGCAAAAGTAACACATTGTTAAAAGTTTTCAGACGCTTAAAATATTGTAAATAATTTATAACTGAAAGTGTCATACATTAATATAAGTTTCTGTTGAATTTATTTTATGTTAAAATTGTAATACTTGCAAGCAACGCCGTTTCCTAAATAACAATGGCGATTGAATGGAAAAAATAGCGAAATGTTGACAATAGAGTCAAGTTGGCAAATGTCTAGCTACTTTCATAGCTCAAACTTTATTAGAGCTTTGTAAGACCCGCCGTGTAGGAGAGCGATGCACGTTAATGCTTTATCTACCGCATTATGATCTACAGAAATTTTTTTCATGCAATATTTTTTAGGTCACTACATTGAAAATTAAGGGACATACATAAACAAAATACTCCACTTAAGGAAATGTAATCGGTTAGAGCTAATAAATTAATTAAATATATTCCACTGTAATATTAATTATATACACCATTCACTTAAAATAGTCAAATCGTTTTCTAAGGTCTCCATAAACATAAGACACTTAAATTTTGACATTAACTGTTTTTGGGGCACAAAAATGATAATCTTTGCAATCTGCTGAAAACGCTGGCAGCTGAAAATGTAATATCTGCTACAAAACTATTTGCCTTCCCCGCTAAAATACTCATCATAGAACCCGTGCCATCATATATCTTGGAAGAGTGGATTTCAAAGAATATTCCAGCTGAGTATTGGTAGAATATTCCTGCTAAATTGGTGTGGCGTGGTAGTTAGGAGAAGGGTGCCAGCTCAGGTGTTGTCCACGTCACTTGACCATGGTTCAAAATTATGTGGTCCGTCGCCAAAAGCCCTCATGTAGGTGAACAGTGCGACGTTAATATTCACTCACTGAAAAAAATACAGTACAGTAGTTATAACTATTTTTATGCATAAAAATGCAATATCTGCCTATTCAATTAAAATTATAGCATTATAATTAATTACTAACCACACAAACAAATTTTGAAAATTTATCCAAATGATGTAGTGTGAAAGAGAAAGTTTATTCAGACAGACAACAAATGCGTCTTATATGCATAGAGATTTGTTTGAATTATTGTGTATTATTACTTTTGTAAGCTTCATGACATACTTTATGGTGTACCAGTATTTTAAAGCTGACTGAGCAACAGCAACATTTAGCTGGGTATAGCTAGTTATAACATAAAATTAAATCTTAAGAATATATCAAAAATAAAAGACGACTCAATATTTTGAATAAATCAGTATAAACATTTTCATACAAACACAATATATATATTTTGTAAAATATTTATTTTTTCTATTTGCATTTCAGGCAGACATCAAACAAAATTTTTAAAATTGTCAAAAACAGATAAAAAAAACATATTTAAGAAAAATACCACTGATTAATTTTGCCAAAGACATCGCAATGTGCAAAAAAATATTTGCAGTACATAATAACCAAAAAAAAAATGTAAGTACTAAAATATTAAAAAAAAAAAAAATTATATATTGAATTAATTAAGGATTACTATGGAGGGAAAGATAAAACAGGCTAAGATAATACTCAAAATATTAATTTCATATTGGTTGGCTACTCATTTTGGCATGATTTTGAAATCACGCCAAATTGGTATATTGCGGCCAGTCTAATGTTATAGTAATGCACAGAATTAAAGGTACTTACGTATTATTGCAACCTATTGGTGACATTATACAAAATGAAGCACATGATTGCCAATTCAACGCATACAAAGTTGGGATTGCCAAAGTGGCGAGTTTTTTTAACGTTGGCGACTGTGCAAAAATACCCAAGTACTAAAAAAATATCAAAATATATATATATATATATATATATATATATATATATATATATATATATATATATCCCGAGCATAAAAATAAATTGAAAAATGAAGTACAATACTAACATTAACTGACATAAAAAGAACTGAACTAACTTTATCAATGCAAAAGCATAATTTGAAAAAATAAGGTATTTACTTTTAACCCCAACCTTTTGGCGACATTATATGAAACAAAGCACATTACTCGCAATTCAACATATATATGACGTGCAAAATCAGGGTTGCCAACTTGGTAAGTTATTTTGAATGTTTGCGATTGTTAGGATAGCACATAGGTGCCAAAATAATTTATCTTACCACTACCTGCTTCCTCAACATACTCATTTTTGGCATGATTCTGAAATCACGCCAAATTGGTATATGTTGCGGCCAGTCTAATGTTATAGTAATGTACAGAATTAGAGGTACTTATGTATTATTGCAAACTATTGGTGACATTATACAAAATGAAGCACATGATTGCTAATTCAACTCAAACAAAGTTGGAATTGCCAAAGTGGCGAGTTGTCTTGAACGTTGGCGATTGTGCAATAATACGCTAGTACTACAAAAATTATCCAAAGTATATATATATCCCGAGCATAAAAATAAATTGAAAAAATGAAGTACAATACTAACATTAACCGACATAAAAAGAACTGAACTAACTTTATCAATGCAAAAGCATAATTTGAAAAAATAAGGTACTTACATATAACCGCAACTTATTGGCGATATATGAAACGAAGCACGACTCAAAATTCAACATATATATATGACATGTAAAATCGGGGTTGCCAACTTGGAAAGTTATTTTGAATGTTGGCGATTGCCAGGATAGTACATAAGTTCCAAAAATAATTTATCTTATGACCAGCTGCTTCCTCAACAGGTATTTAAGCCATTTGTCTGTTTTGCTCATTCTCTGATGCCTATTCCAGTTGGATATGTAATTACTACCAACACTGCTTTTGCTTGGGCAGTATGATTTTCTGCATGGCAATTTTATGCACTGAAGCCAATAGTATACCCGTAAATGTTAAAATAAAGACACATGAAATTGCAAAGAACCATATTATTGGATCAAGTGTAGTATAGGGGGGCTACTTGGCGCAGTCCTTTATTTTGGTTACTAAAAGTGGTCTCCAAGTACTTTTTTCGGTATTATTCATTTTAGAATGAATTCGATATCTCACCATGACATTTAGATAAAAATCCGAAAAAAAATCGCCAAATCCAAAGTGCCCCATCCCCCTATACTACATTTGAACCGAACTGAAATATAACCCTTATCAATGAGAAGTTTTAGTTTGTCAAAATTATAATCTTCGCATTCTAAATAAATAAATAAATAAGTTGTAATTTGGAAGCAAAATCACACACATAAACATCCCGCGATAATACCTAAATGTTGCCAAAACAACTAAACAAAGTTTTAGTTGTTGAAAGAATTATCCTTAAAAAATTATTTATTCGAAAAATAATCCTAATTAAATATCAAAGAATAGAAAAATTGAATAAATATTCCAACCGATAAACAAAGCTACAGTAAAAATATTTTATAATCTTGAAAAACTGCATGTAAAGTATAAATTGTCCACTTAGTGAGAAACGTGACTACATATGACGTCATAACACTGGAAAATCACTTAAAAATTAAAATTTAAAAAATTTGGAAGGAATTATGAACGCCAAACCTATTTAAGAACCTTTCTGGTGTAAATTTGTGTACGTGTACCAAGTTTCATGTTATTTGGGTGTCTGGATCTCGAGTTATGAGGAAACAGACAAACAGACAACAAATGCGTCTTATATATATATATATATATATATATATATATATATATATATATATATATATATATATATATATATATATATATATATATATATATAAAAAAATATATATATATATATATATATATATATATATATATATATATATATATATATATATATATATATATATATATATATATATATATATATATATATATATATATATATATATATATATATATATATATATATATATATATATATATATTAATTTGTGAATAAACTCGTTTTGGTTTGTCTACGCAAGGCGCTGGCTTTTAATTTATTTTTGTGATCAGTGTAATACCTATTTTTTTTTTATTTCAGAAAAAATACTAAGTTTTGAAGAGACAGGTTGTTTTAAATCTCTCTTTAGACTGCTACTATTGGATTTTTTCATGCGTGAACCACATAAGAAATTGATATTTATATCAAAATAAATACTTTTATCGCTTCTGATGAAGTAAATAATCTTTATCTTTAACACTACATCTTTTGGACAAGTTTGCATAATTTGTTTGCGGTTAGTAGTTAATTATAACGCTACAATTTTAATTGAATATGCAGATATTGCATTTTTTAAGTATAAAAATTATAATAACTACTGTATTGTATTTTTTGGAATGAGTGAACATTAACGTCACACTGTTCAGCTGAGGGTTTTTGGCGACGGACCACATAATTTTGAACCATGGTCAAGTGAAGTGGATGACACCTGAAATGGTATCTCCCCTCTCCTAACTAACATACCACACCAACAGTAGGATGTTTGAGCTCTCGACAGATTTAACCCTTTATCTACCGGTGGTATTTGAAAGTACCACTCACTTTAAAATAACATAGAATAACCAATTTTACGAATATTCCGACAATACTTGGCAGGAATATTCTTTGGAATCCCATCTTCCAAGATATATGGCTGCGCGGGTTCTATGATGAGTATTTTAGCGGGAAAGGATAATAGTGTCTTAGCGGAAATTGCGTTTTGAGCGGATTGCAAACATTATCATTTTTGAACCGAAAAAATAGTTAATGTCAAAATTTAAATGTCTTATATTTTTGTATGCTAATGAAGATCTTAGAAACGATTTGACTACTTATTTTAAGTGAACGGTGTATATAATTAATTTTACAGTGGAATATCTTTAAGTAATTAATTAGCTCTAACGGAATAAATTTTATTAACTTGAGTATTTTTTTTTTACGTACATACCTAAATTTTCAATGTAGTGATCCAAAAAAAAACTGCAGCAAATCATAATGTGGTAGATAAAGGGGTAACGTGCATGGGTCCCGTACACGGCGGGTCTTTTACAAAGATGTAATATAGATCGAGCTATGAAAGTAACTAGACATTTGCCAACTTGACTATATCGTTATCATTTCGCTATGTTTTTCATTGAATCGCAATTATTTTAAAAAACGGCATTGCTCGCGAATACTACAATTTTAACATAAAATAAATACAACAAAGTAAGATTAATGTATTACACATTCAGATATAAATTATTTACACTAGTTTAAGCTTTCATTGCCTAAAACTTTTAACAATGTGTTACTTTTGCTGAGCAGAGTTCAGCTTAGGAAGATATTTTCAAAAATCAATTCTCAAGAGAGTTACGGGGAATTATAAAGAAAAAAAAATTTTATCAGCTATTAGATCTACAGACTTAAAATTTATCAAAGGTGGGGTTATTTTCTTTTTTGTTGTTCAGCTGAGATATGCAAAAATCTTTTTTTTTGTTTAATTTTCAATTCATGTAAAATTAACTCATTAAAAACATTTTTATCCTTCAATCTGCATTGTCTAATCTTTCAGTTCACCCGTGTGAAGAATGGGTATACCAGCTAGTAGGTAGTATTAATGTATTATTTTTTTTGGGGGGGGGATAATATATAATATTCTTAATCCTGGATAATATTATATTATTTAGTTAGATTTATTTATATTACTTCATTTTTGTAGTTTGCTACTAATTATATAAAAAAAAATTAAATAAATATTTTAACCATTAAAATATTTATCATCTACAGTTACTTTTTTTCAATTTAAACGTGTAAGGAATATTTGTTCCTGTTATGTATATATATGTGTATGTATACTATAAAATCCGCTGTATAATGCTCACCACTTTTTTTACGAAGAATCCGGAAATACACATAAATGCTCATATGTTTTGATGTCATTAATTCGAAATATTATTCTATTCTTTTGAATAAAACAATATACTTTTAGAACTACAACTATTTAAGTTCATAAGTTATGTTATTTCTTTTAAATAAGCAGTATTGCAATTTATTAGAAGTCAAATTTTTTTCATTCCCATTTCTATTTTTTTTAAATTTCTAAGTTATCATTTTTATACCCTGCGTATAACCCCCGGAAATTTAAATCTTATTTTTTGTGTTAAAAGTGCGTGTTACTCGGCTGATTTTACGGATATACGTGTATGTATTCATATATATATATATATATATATATATATATATATATATATATATATACAAATGCAAGCTTTAGCTGATTCAGAGCACAATACAAACATTTATCATATTTTCATTCAGATGTAATAAATAGAACCAATGACAAGTTAATAGAAATGCGAAGTGAAAACAAATAGCATTGCAATATTTTTTAAAGTAATTTTAATTACAGTTATATTTTTCTGTGTGTGTGTGTGAATATTCCTCACTATTTATAAATCAAATAAATACCGTTGGATTTTATAATTCTTAAGTGTCATGCTATTTTCCTCTTCATCTTCTTTTTCTAAGCTTTGTAAAAAAAAATTTAAAAAGGATAATCCTGGAATATATAATTCTTGCAAGAAAGTCTCATTAGAAGACTCACTCTGTTTTGAAATCATGTTTTCTCTTGACTGAAACAGCTATCAGAGACATATTCAAGCAGAACCAACTTTAACGCTCCCCCCTTTCTTGTCGTTGAAAATTATGAGGTTACCAAAGAGCGACTTAGCGGCGTCTCATAATTCTCGCCACCCTAATCTTGTCACCAAATTCTGGCTTATTAAGAAGCCCGAATTAAAGCACATTCATAAATTGTTTCGTCAAACACAGAATATTATAAATCATTGAATGAATTAAAATGATTATGAATTTCACGATAACATAAAGATCCTTCTATTGTGAAACATGAATCGTTGCCTTAAAGAAGCAAACGCAGAAATGAGTATATTTTTGTCTTGGCGTCTGAATTCATTAGAAAAATTTCTGGTATGGAAGATCTGGAAAGCATATACATATTGAAATTGAGATAACATAGCGAGTTTATTTGTGTTCTCTGTAAACCGGTGTTTCTCAAAATTTCAATATTTGCGACCCATTATTCAATCATAATTTTCCTCGCGCCCTCCCCTCTATATACACTGCTCAAAACAATTAAAGGATATTGTAAGTTTTATATAAAATGAAGATATAAGCGATTTTTTTTTGCCGAAAATGGAAGAAGATAATCACAAATGCAAATTTTTCTGATTTTCAAACTGTGGAGTATACTAATTTTGAGTTCGACGTCAAAAACGTCACTTCAGCGGCAGCGAATGAAATTTGACGTTCAACTGAAATGGAGACAAGGATGATCGGCATTCAGTGACTGATTTGTTTCAATGAGTACGATGTCTCAGCTAAGTCATTTAACCGATTCAGAAGCTTGGAGAGTTGTTGCTAGGTTAGAAGGGGGCCAAACTCAAGCCGAAGTAGCGCAAGCCATTGGAGTGTCACAAAGTGTGATTTCCAGGATCTGGAACCGTTTTTTGGAGACTGGAAGTGCAGGCTGAAGACCAGGACAAGGTAGTAGACAGGCAGCAACGCCCAATGAAGATCGTTATTTAGTGTTAACGGCTCCAAGACACCGAAATATGAACGCTACTCTTCTCCAACAACACCTTCGCTCGGCTACTGGCACCACCGTTTCAACTCAGAATGTCCGAAACCGGCTCCATGGTGTAGGTCTGTATACTCGCTGACCGATGGTATGTGTTAGACTAACATCAAGGCATCGTCGCGACCGCAGGGAGTGGGCAACAGAGCATGTGAACTGGAGGAAAAATGAGTGGAGCAATGTTCTTTTTTCTGACGAGTCCCGTTTTTTAGTTTATCCAGATAATAGGCGTAATTTCATCTGGAGGGACCGTGGAAGTAGGAATAATCCTACGTTCGTGCACGAAAGTGTCAGATTTGGCGGTGGGGGAGTGTTGGTGTATGGTGGCATCTCCATTGACGGGCACACAGACCTCTACATCATTCGAGATGGACCTCTGACTGCTCGCTGATACAGGAATGAGATCCTCCGACGTATTGTAGGGGCTTACGCTGCAGCAATCGGAGATGACTTCATTTTAATGGACGATTACTGCAGGCCACTTCGTGCTAACCTAGTGGAAGATTTCTTTTTCGAGGAAGGAATCGTACGAATGGAATGGCCAACGTGTTCTCCAGACATGAATCCGATAGAGTACGTTTGGGACTCTCTAGGAAGACGAGTTGCTGGCCGCCAACCACCCCCACAAACTCTCCAAGAACTGGAAAGAGCTCTTCTGGAAGAGTGGGATAGAATACCCCAACTCGTGATTAATAGCCTCATTGACTCCATGCCTCAAAGGTGCTCAACGTTGCTGGCCGTCCGTGGAAACCATACCCCGTACTGAAAATGATTTCCTTTGAAGGAAATACCTTTTGTTATTCGTTTTTTCTCATATGCACAAATTGTGTTTTTTTTTCCTTTTGTACTCAAATGCGCAATAAAATGCATTTTTTTCTGCCAAACAGGCGTAATTTATTCTCATATAACCTACTACGTCTGTCCACCATACATCAATCAGCTAAAATGTTTCCCAGCCACAAGATCCACCTAAAACTGCAATATCCTGTAATTATTTTGAGCAGTATAAATAACAATGCATTGAATTCAAAAATACTATACTCTGACGCTAAGGCTACATTATGACTTTAAGCTCTTACGTTGCACCGGCGTATATATACGTCTCGCTCAACCGGTACGTTAAATATCCCAGACGTATGTATACGTATTTTCGAAATACGATCTTTTTTGTGGACTGCTATTCATAAAGTTTTTTTTTCGAAGGCTTTGGAATGCAATAAAAGGAATTTGACATTGTTTGAGAAGGATTTACTTATAATAGGGGAATTCCTTATTTATTCATTTTCTTCATCTCCCCCCTTCTAATACATCCCATACTCGCACCTACGTGAAAAAGGGTGGTATTTTTAATCGGCAGTTAAGGTATTATTTATAAATTATCAATGTAAGTATTATTTTTTGTATATAATTTTAATTTAAACTAACCCATGATGTCACTGGTTTTTAATAAACTTGTCCTTAACTTAATATTGTGAAATGAATTATGAGAGACATTGCGCGGCATTTATGTAATTATTTATAAGTGTACCAGGTCAGTGTAAATGTGTACTTCATTTTTTATTATGTCAGAATGTACTTTTTTTATTTACTATCAATAAATTAAAAAATATTTTTAAATAATTTTTGGTTTTAAACTTTTCAATATACTCGAGCCCCCCTCTTAAAATTATCACTCCTCCCTAGGGGGAGCACCACACATTTTGAGAAACACAGTCTTAAACCAATTTTAAGGAAAGCTTTACAAAATGACAAATATTTTATGTGCGCGTTCTTTTTTAAATGCGATTATCTTCCTTTTTCTCCATCTCGTTGCCGAAATTTAAATTATTTTTACATTTAAAGTATTATTGAAGATAATGGATAAGTAATGAATTAGTTTAGATAACTTTTATTGGAGGTCCCGCAATACCTCGACTTACGCGAACCCAAAGTTACTCGATTTTCAAATGTCATCCATTTTTTTTATTTCCATTATTGAATTTTAGACGGTATCAGTGGCAAAGCCTAATAAAATTGGTAATGTGATTGAAAAAATTATCAATCTTATATTATATATTAAATGAATATCAATATACAATATTTTATATGCATGTAAATGTGTATTTATTTCTTAATGTGTCAGAATGTATTTTGCTTGTTTACTTTCAGTAAGTAAATAATATTTTAAATAATCTTTTGTTTTCGATTTTTTAATAAGGTTGCACCCTCTCTTGGAGTTATCACGCCCCCTAGGGATCGTGTTCCACAGTTTGAGAAACGCTGATTTTGCTAAATGCGCACAACTTGTTGGCAGTGTATTAACAGACCATGGACGTGATGACAAATGCGCATGTACACTCATAATGTCATTAGAATCTGAGCTCTGGAACGAGTATTATAATTTATTTGACGCACTATGTATATCGGTTCAGTTCCGGTTTTCGTACCAACAAAAATAGCCATTTTCAGTTTTAGGTTCAGTTCCAAATGAATTATTTTATTTTTTATGTATATTTTTTCTCAAATATTAGTATTTCTAGTTCATTCAGTTGAATTAGATCTGCCTTCTACAAGTAGTTTCGAGCGAAATCGGAAGCAGAAAAGTACTAGTCAATATCAAAACAGGAAATCTAGAAGCAATGCCCGTGTAATGATGATAATTATGTTTAACGTTAAATTAGAAAGTAAGAATTAGTTGGTTACTGTAACAAAAAGATTGAAGGTATAGCGAGACCGAAATAAACCGAACATTTTTTTTCGGTCTACCTTCGGATAAAATCCACGTATTTTTTTTCCGGTTTTGTTTCAGTTCCGGTCGGAAGCTCTGGTTAAACATCATAAAGGTAAACAGTTAACCATAAATTAATGTTTTGCTTTCTTTGTAAATTGTTTACAGAAAGTTACCTGATAAAGAGGGACTTCGACAAGATTTTGAATATGCTTTATTATACAAAACTGAATTTTTATCTGTTCTTATGTTTGTATAAGTATGACAATTTAATTTAATTTGATTTTAATGTTTCGAAATTCAAAATAAACGTGCAATCAAATCGTTTACATTTTTTTATTATATTTCTTCTTAATTATTATCCACATCTTCCACTCTCTATTCTCTCCCACAACTGAAATTGCAAACGATAACTTAAACTATGCCTGTATATTCATTTTATGTAAAAAAAAACAACTTTCGATCATTTTCTTACCAGTTAAAAAAAACTGGCACTTTAAGGGGTTATATTATAAATCTTGTAATGCATAGGTTAATTCTTTTTCTATGTTACGAATTCTCCCATCAGTTTATATATATATATATATATATATAAACTCCATTTATATTTGCATAATATTTAATAAAAAATACACATTTATAAATTGCATTGGTAACAATCTCAGTAAATAATAGAAGTAATTACACAGAGTAGAGGAGAGTTTAAAATTATTTAACTTAATTATTATTTTATTTAATGTACAATATTCCTAAGTACTTCTTTGGGTCATTGTTTAGACCAGCGTTTCTCAAACTGTGGGACACGAACCTCTAGGGGGTGGGATAATCCAACAAGGGGGGCGCGAATATAACGGAAAGTCATGAATAAAGTATTATTTTAAAATATTATTAATTTACTGAAACGAAGCAAAAGAAAACTCATTCTGACATAATAAAAAATAGAATCCACATTAACCCTAATATAATATACTTATAAATGTATCATATATTACTATATTTGATAATTAATTTAACAATATCATGTTAAGAACAAGTTTAAGAGTTATCAGTGTGAGACCCCATGGGTTTGTCATATATAAAATTATATGAAAAATTCAATACTTATCTTGATAAGTTGTACGGTTTGTAATTAAATTCGTATTGTAGATTTATGTCAAAGTATGTTATTATTGAATTCAATTTATTGTAATTGCTTGATGGGGAGAAGGGCGTGAAGAAAATTATGACTGGAAATTGGGTCGCAAGTAATGAAAGTTTGAGAAGCACTTGTTTAGACTATTTTAGCTTCATTAAATGTTGCAAATCATCTTTGTATTTTTAACTTAAACTAATATAGTAATCACATTAAACTGGTTATAATAAGTTAAAATTATTCTTTAATTTTATTTTATTATCATGTAGAGGAAGAACCATGTCTTTAAATTGTACGCATTTTAGTGCTTAATGTACGAAGTGCATTATAGTGCTTACTGTATTAAGTACATTATATATTCTAGTGATTACTGTCAAGTACTAATTACTTGTAATTTTGTTGTATGTTGCTAACCACCTCTGAAATTTATACAATTAAAAATATTATATCTTCTTTTTAAATTTATGTGTAAATGCGAAAATTCAAAAGCTTAAAAATAATTCAGGTAGATTACAATAAAGTGACTTTTATTAAAAAATAATTATTTTTCATACTAGATGACAGAAAGGGAATATATAAAAAAATAATTGAAAGTTATAATTATTTCTAATTTAATATAAAATGGATTTTAATTAATTTGTTTAAAGAAACTCTAAGATATAGTTTGTACAAATTCTAATGAACATTTTTAAAACCTCAGTTTGCGAAAATAATTATTTATTTTCCTATATAATAGAAATGTTTATTTATTTATAAGGATTTAAGCTAAATAAATAATTTTGAGAAAAAGAGGGATTCTAACAATTCACATATTAAATGCGTATTGCATCTAATTCCTATTAGATTCGATATGTTTACATGTAATGCTATCCATTCGAAAAGTTTTAATATGAAATATCAATATAAGTAAGCAAATTGGATGCAAATTGAATATTTCTAAAAAAATAATTTATATTCAAAAATCAACTGTAAAAACATCTTAAGTTCCGCTGAAAAAAAAGCATAATATTCCGATCAATGAGCAAACACAAATACTTTCACTCTGAAGTTTCAAAATAAAAAGTAAAAAATGAGAGTGGTTCGAAAAGTAAATAGCTGAAACACATAGAGTAATACAATTCTAATAAGATTTTATAGCATCTTACTCTCTAAATCAATGGAAAACATGAATCAGGAAAATCAGCGAAAATTGAAACTAAAAATGGATTTGCTTTCAAAGAGTGGGTAAAGAAAAACAGAATGATTGAATTTATATCATAAACTGCTTGAAATAAAAAATTGCATTTTATTCGATAGTGTTTGAAAAAAAGCGGCGATACACTATTGGGTTAGATATTTTATAAAAAAGCTGACTGAACTGATTGTGGGAAAGTATTTCCTTTTAAAAGTAAGCAAGAAATAAAATCGGGAAACAAATCGCTGTAGATAAAAAAACACCACTATTTGTTATGTATCTAAATATTTATATTTTCTCTTGCAGCCTAGATTAAACTGTATTCGTTTCCAAGTGCCTCATAGCCCCGCCCTCTTTCCACGTAACAACGACCAATCAGGTCGTTACTTCTCCACCAAGGACTGCTACTCCATTAGGCGCCATTAACAACAATGATATGTGATGGAGGCTCACTCTCTGAGCCATATGCACAGCAACAAAAGATTAAACTATGAATATTATAGAATAATTTGCTGAATATGTTGCAGAAGTTTATAAAGTTTCAATTCGCTTTTAGAAGAAAAATTCCAATAGAGACAATTACATTTGAAAAAAAAAAAATGATGAAACTGACCAGAAGAATTTCTTTTTCATCATTTTCCCTCCATTTCAGATTTAATCAAAATTTTGCCTTGTCTATAGTATGTAACCGGTATGGTCATTCCGTCAATTGTGATCGACCGGTGGACCACCAGGACATTTTGAAGTGACAGCCAGAAGATTTTAGCATTTAGTAATTATATACGGAAATATTCAAAATTGGCTTAATTATGCAAACTAAGTCTTTTACTGAATACAAATACGATAACTAACTTTAGATAAATTTTTTATTATTTTTTTATGTATTTTGAATTACTTGATAATAAATGCATTATTTGATATTATTATATTTGTGGATGTGTTATTATTAATATGTTTGTATTTTGCGTTATGCTTTAAACGCAGTTTTAAAAGTGTTAGTTTTTTTTAGTTCTGTAAGTAAAAGTAAATACATATTCCGTATTTATTATTATTTTATAATAAATATTGTTGTCTTTTTTCTACCTCACCACACGTACGACACTGGCCATTGGCGCAAGCAAGAATATTTCATGGATGGGGAAGGGAGGATTGATCGAGGATCGAAAGTCTGCCATACTCTCATCATACCACAATACGTTCCAAAACATATATATATTTTTAATTTTGTAGATTGTCGGGAACAAAAAACAGTAAAAAAAAATTATTAAATAAATAATCAGCATTAAATAATAATAAAAAATATTAATAATAAAAAAATAAGTTTTACGTACTGTATACATGAGATTAAAATCAAAACGAAAAAAAAAATGAGCTGTGGGGAAGTTTCCAGAACACACAGTGCCCCCTTCTTGTGTGCGCCACTGCCACTGGTGGACCGCAATAGCTGGAAAAGATTATAAGTATCCTGCACACTGGAAAAGTCGGCCCATCTGTGGTGTATAACATTGCAGCTATGTCATATACTATTTTAAGTAAGTGAAAACGCTTTACACGCAACTAAAAGGACTGAAATATTTTTTCGTGTTAAAAGCATTTCGTGCTGATGATTTTGCAAAAAATCATGTATTCAACAAAAATATTTAGTAGAGTATATTTGATTTACATAGATATGTATATATACGTGAATTTATTAAAAATCAATGAATCAAAAACATTTACTAGGACTTAAAGAAATTTAGCACAATATTTTCAATTTTTTTTAAAAAACAAAACATTTAGTAGTTTTTGGATAGTAATATGATTTTTTTCTTTGCATTGATTAACTGCGCATACTTTTCAAGAAGTTACTCATTTTGGATGATACGAGAACAGGAGCTGCATTATTCATTTCATTTTCGTATTCGGACACTGCATCAATGAAGTTTTTTGAGCTTCAAACAAACTTCAAAATGCCCTTGCCTGTCATAATTGTGGATGTGTACCCTTTATCATCATCAAGAACAATGAATTATTCCAATAATACATTATGTTAACACAAACCGTCTGGTGTATTCCGTATTTTGTTTATTCCCAGAAGGGAAATATTTTCGTGTTAAGAGATTTTTGCTTGATATTCAGAAAAGATGTATAGAAATATATAGTAATTTACCGGGACCAATAGATTATATTCCGTGTTAACAGATACTTCACCTTAAACATTTTAACGTTAAAATTGTTTAACTGAAGTTATTTTAGTTATTAATATTATATTTGATATGTATTTTAATCATCAAAAAGTTACTAGCTTGTAATTTTACTGAACAAAATAATATCCGAACTTAAATAGTGTTAAAAAAAATTGAGTAATACAAACACACACACAAACATATATATATATATATATATATATATATATATATATATATATATGACAGGCCCCAGGCCTGCTGGTAAAATGAGGAGGGTATCATCTTTATAATATACCTTTATTACGCTTTCATCATATATAATCTAACATGGCGGACCTTTTGCCGCGCAACCGGGTGTTACCAAAAACAACATCGCTGCGAGGAGACACCAGCCAAGTCCTTTCTAGTATGCGTTTGCCTTCGTCGACTTTTCGACTTCCAATTTGGGAACTGGAACCTAGGTAGATTCCTCCATCCCATATCTGGCATCTAAAGGTGCCTTGTGCTGCTGTACTTGGTTCGGTGGTTCAAGAGGTGTGGCCACTACGTGAAGGACCAATGGCGTACGAGGAGGTTGGAAGTAGGAATACGATTGGATCCGTGAGCATTGGACAATTCTTTAACTTTTGATAAGCTTCTTGACATTCATGTGACCAATTCCAAATTGCATCTTTTTTAAGTAATTTATTTAATGGTACTCTAAGTTTTGCATAATCTTTAATAATTTTTTGATAAACATTGATGGAACCAAGAAATCTTTGGAGTTCTTTCACATCTTTAGGTGGTGCTAATTTTCTAATTGTTTCAATATTTGGATTACTTGGTGAATAATGACCTTGTGTTATTTCATATCCTAAAAATTTTATTTTTTCCTGTGCAAACTGACATTTTGATTTTTTAAGTTTAATGTTTTCTTTTTTTACAAATTTGAAATATTGTATCTAAATGAGTTAAATGCTCTTCCCAAGATTGTGAGAAAATTATTATATCATCAAAATAGTTTAAAGCAAAAGTTAACTGATATTTTTGTAAAATGTGTCTTATAGTTCTTTGGAAAACAGCTGGGGAATTTTTTTCCAGCCAAATGGAAGTCTTAACCATTCATAGAGTCCAAAATTAGTTGTGAAAGCCAGTTTCTCTGCGTCTTTTTCATGAATTTTAATGTGCCAATAACCACTTGTTAAGTCGAGCGTAGAGAAAATTTAGCATGAGTTAAATTATCAATTACAAAGTCTATCAGAGGTACAGGGGTGGAATCTTTTCGTGTGATTTCATTTAGTTTTCTATAATCGATACATAATCTTGATCTTTTCCCTTCATCCTTTTTGTATGCTAAAGTTACAGGGGCAGCATATGGGCTATGGGAGGGTCTAATAAAACCTGCTTTTAACAATTCTTCTATCTGTGTTTGTATTTCTTTAGATTCTTGTTGACTGTTTCTATAAGGGCGTAAACTTATAGGAAGGTCTGAAATTAAATGAATTCTTTGTGGCTCTAAATTGATACAACCTACATCATACTTATTTTGTGAAAATATGGTTTGAAATTTGTCAAGAAGTTGGGTTAAATCTCCCCATTGCTCACTAGTTTGTTTTGGTACTGTGTCCTCAACAACCATGGCTGGGTTAAACAATCTTTCAGATCAGCTTCAGGGCTGTCTGGTATTTGATCTAAACCTTTATTATTCTTAACGATAATATTATCTTCATTATTTGCATTATAGTAGTTCATATTTTGATCATTATTAGAGTTTTACAATATGTCCCATGATATGTTCTCAACTCACCAACACACTTATTTACAAATTTAATATTACTTAAATTTTTACCACATTGAAAAATACACATGTTACGAATACTAATGTCAAGCTTAAATAAATGTAAATATTCAAGTCCTAAAATAATATAAGGCAATTCAGTATCAATTACAAACAAATCTATTTGCTTAGACATACATCCAATATTCATATAAACTTTAATTATACCTTTGGGATGAATAGTCCCACAAGTTTGATTTATTTTTACATTACTATTTTTTATAATTTTAATGTTTTTAATTGTTTAGCTAAATTTATTGGAATTAATGACACATTGCTTCCTGTGTCAATTAGAGTACAAAAGTGCTTGAACATACCATTGACTCAATAATTAGTTGTCATCCTTGCCTCTGGTTATTTTCGTTTCTGGGCGAGTAAAGATTATGTCGATTCTGTTGTCTCCCACTGAATCTCATCAAATGCGATTGATGTGGCTGTCCATGATTTCCTCTTGACTGGAATCTGTTCTGTGGATCAGTTCCTCTGTGTACACTACCGTATGCGTGATTCCATCGGGTATAACTTCCAGTATCTACCGGTTTTCGGTCTGCGCTGTCCGGTGTTACTGCGATTAATTGTCGCATGGTTGAGATCCATTCGCAGGGTGTCGAAATCTTCTTGATAACTAGGAACTTCTGAAATTCTATTGGACTGGATAATGTCATATGTTCCACAATTGAACTGTCATCATAATTTAGTTTCTTCCCCAACGAAAGTTTTTCCGTAAAAAGGAAATTAATTCTTTAGTATCGTTTAGTTTTAATTTGTGAAATTTTCGAATATCCTCTTGTTTCGTCGCATCGAACACCGTCATTAATAATTCTTTATTTTCTTTGTAAGTCTTTTCAAATAAATGGTTTTCGTACCAAAATTTAAGATAAACTCCCGTGAGATATCTAGGAATATTTTGCTTCTTCCATTGTTCGTCTTTTTGATATTCCAAACATTGTTGATCAAAACAGTCCAAAAAACTTTTACAAATACTAAACTTATTAAGATCAAATTCAGGAAAAAAGAAGGGTTCTTTGGATGTGTTGACTGGTGACTCCTGCCGGAAAGAGTCGTCCTCCATGGTAGTATCGTTTTCAATGCAGTCGCTCGTTCGAAAAAAAAAAATTGTTGAAGTTCGAAATCCAATGGGGTTTCCCCGCGTAGGTTCGAATCCTACCGGCTCTTGACAGGCCCCAGGCCTGCTGGTAAAATGAGGAGGGTATCATCTTTATAATATACCTTTATTACGGTTTCATCATATATAATCTAACATGGCGGACCTTTTGCCGCGCAACCGGGTGTTACTAAAAACAACATCGCTGCGAGGAGACACCAGCCAAGTCCTTTCTAGTATGCGTTTGCCTTCGTCAGCGCTCGTTGCTCCTTTTAACAGGCTTGTTTACTCATAAATCCTTACGCGATGGTAAAGAGTTCGCTCTATTTTCATTTATTACTTCCTTAATTTTGAACCTAAACTTTTCAAACCTGACATATATATATATATTGTTTTTTTATATTTTTTCAAGATATAATTAGTATATATATATAATAATAAGATTTCAAAATAATCTAATACAAACTTTATCACGTACTAAATTCTTACTTCATTAATTTTAATATCAAATACATTTCAATACTTCTGTGTGTATATTAGTAACTTTTCGTTCGTATAAAAGTAATTAGAAATGTCGTAGTTTTACATTTTGGAAAGCTATTTTATGCAATTTAAAAAAATAAAAACAAATCATTCATTACATATTAAACATACATCCCTTTTTCAACATATTTAAAGTATCTTATAATGTTTATGTTTTGATTTCAATAAGAAATATTATAATTTATTTGATTCCTCTTAAAATCTTTATTTAATTGATAATTTCCAAAAAGAAATTAGCTGTAATTTTTATAAAAAATGGTCATGACTACCGTTCTGAAACTTGCAACTTGTGTT
Organism: Trichonephila clavipes; assembly: GCA_019973935.1. NCBI lineage: Eukaryota > Metazoa > Arthropoda > Arachnida > Araneae > Nephilidae > Trichonephila > Trichonephila clavipes. The sequence goes on along the minus strand of BMAU01017002.1, from coordinate 601,408 downwards.
AGGATATATTCAAGTAAAATTAAGCAATAATTAAAATTAAAAAAAAACTTTGTAATCAAATTTAAATTTAAATAATTTTAGAATTATTTTTTTTAACTTTAGCAATATACAACATCTATTCAAATTAATCAGCTCTTGACATAAAAGATGTTTTTAGTTTCCTTAGCCTCTCATTTATCGAGATACGTGCTTAGTCCATGGAAATTTACATAGTCACTTTACTTCAAGAACTCATATGATATTTCAAATGACAGACATAATATAAGTGACATTCATTTTGCTATGGATATAGCACCATTACCTACTTTGAGACGTTCTGAAAGATCGCATGCGTCAAAATAAAATACAATTTACTATTATCTGATTAATTGGGGATAAAACTAGATTAGTTTTGTAGAAAGATCTTATCACTGGATAAAAAAAGGAAAAATAGTTTTTCTCTCGGAAAAAGCTAGTGCGACGCCGAGCTAAACAAATGGAAAGGAAATCTGCCTAACAAGGAAAACAAGCGGAATAAATTTTGGAAAAGCAAATTTTAGTAATATATAAATATAGAAATCCCTCACATCACGCATACTCATACACCCAGAAGTGTGGTCGTCGAGAAAGAAAGGATAAATATCCAAGGGGATACAAATTATACTCTCGTAAAACGCTCTGTCAATGCCGGGTTAAATGGAAAAAAACATACCCGTACTGGGGGAGGTGAAAGAAATTTCAAGATATAGAATTTTAATGACAAAATTTAGAACACACACACATACAAGCAAGCGCTAACACCGAGAGAAAGAAAATCAACATGGGCAAAAGTAATACACTCGAAAAAGACAAGCTGCTAGAAAAAAAGAGAACAATGAGATAGAGCCCATGAATGCTGATTGCTATACACACACAGGTAGTTCAAAATTCGAAAACCTCTCTTGAATGCTTTGACCAAAAGTAAACATAAGCGTAGATCGCAATTTTCTTGAAGATATTTCGAACTAGTAATAGATATGCGCTTTGATACTGCTTTTAAAACTTTTTTATAAGCTACTATACTACTTTTTAGAAGAATTTAAGCTCTATATGTATTTATAAAAGTATGTAATAACTATGTTGATAAAAACTAATTTTTCATTAAGAAATATTTTACTGAAAATCGGTAATCATGGCAAATCATTAGGAAAAAATTACAAATTTTACTAAATATTTATTATATAAAAGACGTCTTTAATAAACTTTGACTAATCTGTCTACAACGACATTTACTAAAAAGAGAGGCATTACCTAGGCAGACAAAGTTTTCTCGCATTTTGTAATTTTTTTTTAACAGTAAAAGAAAAAGTTTACCCATTCTCCCAAAATAAAACTCTGCCTCGTCTGAAAACCCCATTTAAAAGTATTTCCGTTAAGACGTCCTAAGAAATAGAGAATTAAAAGTTGAAATGAGTCTGGGGACTGATCAAAAGGGTCTTTTAAACCCTCAGAGGAACAGAGCAGATAAAAGAGAGTCGTTTTTATGACCCGTTTTGGGATTCTCTAGTCCCAGAGTACAGACGTTTACGACTCTCCGGAATAGCCCAAAGAATCAGGAAAGAAAAGCATTTCACCGATCCGAGACGGACTCTGTAATCCCAAATTGCCAAGTGGAACTATTTCTGTGAATGCATAGGTAACAGCGTATTAAAAACTTTTAGCACTGATGGGTTTGTTTTAGAGAACCAATAAAATTAATTCCAAAAAAATATTTGCATAATTTCAAATAAAATATATCGTTTACTTTTTCATTAAGAAAGTCATTTATATGTAGAAACCAAATACATTTAAGGTATCCGACTACATTCGGAACCGTGATTTTAAAAAAGCACATAAATGGACAATTTTCATGATATTCAGTGTCACTTATATTAGAATACATGCATAAAATTGTTTAAAGGACATTTTGACAAAACACGATTATTTAAATATAACAGTTTTGCAAAAAATAACTAAGAATAATCTTTTTCCAAATGTTCTCCTTTTGTGATAATGTTTCTATTATAATAATATTTTGCCTGTATATAGCTCAGACCTCTCTACAAAGGCTCAACTAGAAGTTTTGAAAAAAAAATTCCCATTATTTTCAGAGTTACCACCAATTGAAATAATTATTCTCATTTTTCTTTTAAAATTGCTCCTCTCTGTTGTTTTAAAATATGAATAAACCCAAACCTAAGTTATATATTTCAAAAGTTCTAGTTGAGTCCCTGAACAGAGGGTATACAAGAGCTATATACAAGAAAAATATTATTCTAATAGAAGCATTTTTCACAAAGGGAGAACATTTGGAAAGATTATTCTAAGTTAACTTTTTGCCAAAATATTGTATTTAAATATTTTTTTTATCAAAATGTCCTTAAAACAATTTTATGCATACATTCTAATTTAAGTGACACTAAATATCACGAAAATTATCCATTTATGCGCTTTTGAAAATCGCGATTCCGAACGTTGTCGGATACCGTAAATTATATTTTTTGTAGTTTTTTAGTATCAAACTATCAATGAATCTAAAAACGTTTTCGTAGTACATCCACAGTGATAAATTGAGTTATATATATATGACAGGCCCCAGACCTGCTGGTAAAATGAGGAGGGCATCATCTTCAAAATACTTCTTTATTTGGCTTCAATCACATAAAATCCAACATGGTGGCCCTTTGCCGCTAAACCGCGCTCGTTCCACCTTTAAATAGGCTTATTTACCCACAAATCTTTACGCTATGGTAAAGAGTTCGCTCTATTTTCATTTATTACTTCCTTAATTTTGAATCTAAACTTTTCTAACCTGACATATATATATATATATATATATATATATATATATATATAAAGTAATTTTAGTAGACTGGATTCTGGCAACTAAGCTTTTACAAACATGGCAAGCCTGTGAGCTATTTAATAGGTGGTACCATCTAGTGGCGGTCTTTCCTAACAATTTTTTCCACACATAAATTTATTCAACTCCAGCTCACGTCGAATGTTAGATATTGCAGTTATATAACTTTCCTGTGAACACCAGAGCCAAACTGATACTCAAAGCCACATAATAATTTGATTTGCGTGTCTATGATTTTTTCTTACTAAAAATATATCGACTTCATCCGCGGTTGAACCCGCAACCTTAGGTTTACGAGGCGCGGTCACGCTATTTATATCTTATACGCATTACGTATAAGATATAAATATGTCAGAGCGCCTCTCTCGCGAGACCCTAGATATGTAGGGGGAAAGGAAGAAACACTCGACATGATTGAAATCTAATAATCCTAAGAGATCTCAACAAAAATGGTGAAAGTGGAACAACGACACAAACGCGTGAACAATTTGTCGACTAACAAATTGGATCCATCTCTTAATTCAGGATCTGACTTTTTATATAATTTAATCTAATCTTAGTTAAAAATCGTCAATTTAAGATTTCCTTCTATTAATAATCAAATATCTCTTATTCAAATTTTATACCTTTAATAACAATCTCATCTGTCTAGAATATATCTCCGCACCTTCTCCTACTAAAGCTAGAAAACCTCGCCTATTTAGAGTGAGTTAGTTTACATATCAAGATTCTCTTCTTACGAAAGGCTGGTTGTGAATAAAGTGAATTGTTAGCACAAAGATTTCCCAAGAGAATTAGTTCGAAGATCGCGCATATATCCATCACAAATAAAATACTCTAAGCAGACAGTGCCTGCATACTACTCATCAAACGATAACCTATTTAAAATATATATCATTAGACATGTGTAGGTGTTTGCATGTATGTGTATCCGTACTTCTGTACTCATACTAAGTGTTGAGTATATATAGACATATTGTTTTCTTTTATGCATAGTAAGTTTTGTGATATCTTTACGTCACACAGCTGAAAAATTGGCATCTGCTTGCGGATAGTATAACACCATTCCTATGCACACGTGCATCCATAAATATTACTGGGTCCTATCATCTGACATCGCCTCGACAATCTATGACCCAGAGAAAACCCTAAGAGCCGAAATCTCAGAGGGTGTTTGGAGGACCAGAGGGCGAAGACCTTTTCTGACAGTGGAGAAGACTGCCCATTAAACTCACCAGAAGAGAATGGTTCTGTTTACCTCCCTCACAAATAACATATTCTGAACTCCAATGAAATAATCAATAATATGAATAACAAGAATGTAAATAAGTATGCTGTAATTAATAAATTTGACTTAAATAAATCAATTATTTAATTCCCTCTCTTAAGATATCATTAATTTTCTCAAACGACACAGTTTGTTTATTGCCGAGTTTTCTGCTGACTTAAAGTTTCGACTTTTCTGATACATTTTGTTTTTTTAATAATGCGCCTATCTGCTTACAATAACTGATCAAAAATGATAGAGTAAGAATTAGTTAAAATTTTATTTATTTAATAAAAGGGTTTGTATATTATTTACATTCATAGTCTACACACACACAAAACTTAAGTGAAAACCATTGTCTTATAGCTAAATTTAAAGAAATACAGTCGAACCTCTATATTACGAACTTCTCTATTATGCAGACGTTTTTCCTTGAAACAAGAATTTTTGATTGTTTGCTTCGTAAAATAACCTCCAAGTAGCGAAGTGTGTTTTTTCGATTTCACGAACATTTTATCTTGAGATTCGAATTTTATTTATTTTTATTTTTAAGATATTTCAGGACGTTTTTCAAATTATATTTTCATTTTATAATGATCAATGATTTTGAGTTAACTCATCTAAAACAATGAAATGTTGTCATTTCTCACACAAAAGATTAAAATAAAATTAACATAGTTTATCAATAACTAAATTTAACGACGCAAGTGGTAGTGCATGCTTAAAATTACTCATTGCAAAATAAAGTATGTATAAAACTACTAGTAAGCATAAAATTAGAAATTGTCATTAAATTCGTTAATGTTAACATCGAATTAGTTTTATAAGTTGAAAATACAGTGCCTTTCCTGAACAATGCGTTTTTTTCTTGGTTTTCCTAGCGGATTTCTTTTTGATGGAGAAGATCTATAAAATAAAGGGATATAAATACACACACACATACAAATAGTGAATAATTATTATTTTTAATAATATATAGTGTTTATAAACTTAAAATATTTGTTTTATATGGTGATTGAAGTACATAAAGATGGATTTCTTGATTTAACAAATTTTCAACATAACGAACATTTTTCGGGATTTAGCGACTTCACTAAATAGAGTTGTGAGAGGGTATTCCATATCATGTTATACGCAAAATGTTACGTTTCATCTGTTATTATAATACAAGATGTCTACACAAATCAGTTGGATAACTGAAATGACTTATTGCAAGTAGTTTAGAGGGAAAAAGCTTATGTTATACTTTTGTAAGATAAAGAAATAGTCCAAGTTTACAGTTATCACACATGTTTGATTGGGTTCCTTTCGTTAAAAGGCAAATGTCTCACAGGAAAATCAGTTCTTGCCAGATATTTTTCAAAATGTTTCCATCGACACAATTAATTGCAGCTTAAATTCTTGATTTTAGTGCAGGAATAGGTGTAAGAAATGAAAGAGTGTACAACTTGGTTCTTAACAAAACTCCAAACGCTGAAGACCTGTTGTCATCGTGATGGTCATTGAATAACACATCCACGACTATTCCTAACTGGTATCAACGTGGAGGTAAGATGTAACGTCGTTGTAATTGTGATAAGGTGTGCCATTCTGTATAAAAAAAGTAAAACCCTGGCAATTTTTCATTACAGATTAGCATAAAGAAAATCTGTGGAATGTCCAGGTTAGTAATTCCTGTAACAGTCTTTTTCAGCGAAGAAAAATAGGCCAAGAACATACATCACGAGAGCCGTTGCACTAAACACGTTTATCTTTTGACTATGCCTCCGACGCTTAAGGGTAGCATGAGGAATTTTCGACTCCCTAATTCTTACAATACGACCTCTAATACCCTCTATGAAAGCATTTAGGATGTTTCCTTCTAGTCTGAATTCTATATTCGAAATATCTACTCAGATAAGAAAAATGCAATATGTGAAACTTTATGGACATGGGGATTCAAAAAGTTTCCATGCGGTTAAAAATGATTATGGTGAAAACAGCGTTAACAAATTTGAATGCATTCAAAAGCGTGTTGGCTCAAGGATTCGAAAGTTGAAGCTCAAGCAAAAAGATATGGGAGGTCGTGGAAAATTAACTGATAGTTTCTTTGATAAACTGCAAAACTATTATAGTGTTGCTAGCATATGTAATGTTAATAACATAGAAAAAATGCAACATGCAGTAATTGCAGCATTTTTTCATTGCTGTTCCAACAAAAACCAACCGATGCATGGTCAATGTCCAGTTGAACCCGACAGCTGGTGCAAATTTCAACGAGCTACATTTGACGGAAATATGCATATTGATACTGGCAAGGAACTTCCACTAGAAATAATTAAAATTATCAAGCCTCATTATATGAAGCTATGTGACAAACATTTACTGAATAAATGCTTACATGGGAAAACACAGAATGCAAATGAAAGTTTCAATGGCATTCTGTGGAAATTTATCCCGAAAGATATTTTTGTGGAGTTACAAACTCACATAGCTGTCATACAATTTAACAAATGTTTTCGAGGGTTGTTAGATGTGTTGAACCAAGCTCAAGTACAAGTTGGTGCCAATACTGAAAAAGGTTTTGACCAACTCGATGAACAGCGCGTTAGTGAATCAAAGCGTCATTCATTATCTGAAGTAAAAACTTCCAGAAAAAAAATAGGTCACGAAAGAAAAGAAAATTAACCAAAAGTGAGATGCAAGAGGGCATAACTTAGAAATGTGGGGAAATTTAGCTTTATATATGTATAATTTATATTAAAACAACAAGAGTTTAAACTTAAAATCTTTTTTCTCCAAATTTTTTTAATGCATAATGTATTCACACGGTGAGTCACATAATTCAAAATATTATGAATATATTTCTATAAAACTTTTTGAACCTGATACTTATATTGTTTTCTAGAGAATGTGCTAAAATATTTCTTATTGTATGAATAATTTTTGATTTATGGCCAGTTATTTAAATAACGGTCTCATAAAAATGACACATTTCCTATAATATTTACTCAATCACCTCTAAAATTTTTAAATTTTATTAAAACATTAAAATTTGAGTACAGACTCTAGATAAATGCATCTAATTTGTTTTAGTAATACTTTTACTGATATAGGTTAATTACTTTTATTCTCTAATTGTTTTGAAGTTTTTCAAAAATATTGCTAAAATTTTACTTATAATTGTGATTTTTGTGAAATTCAGATATTTTTAAAAATATATTGTTAGTTAAATGTTATAGTATTTATTGGTATTCATCAGTAAAAAAGCATTTATAATTTTTAATATGCATATTTTAAAAAAAAAGGATTCCGAACGTGTTCGGATACCTTAAGCGGGATAATGTCATTTAAAATATCGAAAGTTTTCCACTTATGAAATTGTCATCCAATTTGCAGACACAATGTATATCATCTAGAATGCTTCTGGACATTTCTCCATCCTCAGTTTCCAGCAGACTCGTTCTAAGTGGGTTGCTTCTCAACAAATGAAACGTTCTCGCAAAATTTCAAGTCTTTAGGTTTAATGGTTCAAAAACGGATATTTTTTTCAGTGACGGTCCAACACTTCCCTTTGAAAGTCAATTTTAGCAAAACCCATTCTTAGGGGATTTCTACTCAACAAAACCAAAACATCTCTAAAATATCAAAACAGGAAGTTTGAAAGCTCTGGAGAACTCGAAATGAGTGAGGGAGTGAGTATAAATCCCTTTTCTCCTATAAATAATTATATTTTTATTTACATTTATCTTAACTATTTCCTTCTTCCATCTTTATAAAAACTGAGGGAAAAAGAAAAGCTCTAATTTGAGTAGCTTGAACTTTTAAATGTCATAAAAATGAAGTAAAATGCTTAAAATGTCAGCTTAAGTGTTTAATTTTAAATTGATGACGCAAAAAGGAACTTTAAAACAGTTTAGATACAAAGATGTAGTTATCCGAATACATTTGGTGAATATATTCCATTATATTCAATACTTTTATTAAACTGGAAGCGCAAAACTAATTAAAACTTTAGAGGGCTGAAATGCCTATTTTCTTAAGGGTTAATTTCGTAACATGATTATTTGCATATAATATGCAAGATTTCCTTTCAAAAAATTCTAGTGGTAAATTGATGAAATAAACCTTTTTCCAAAAAGAGATTATATATACATTGTTTCATTATTTTTTGCGATCTAACTTTCGAATAACTCGCTTGATAGAGTATATATAATCATGATTCATACAATGATAAAGTATAAGTTTTAGAATACTCCTTATACCAGTGTTTCTCAAACTTTCAATGTATGCGACCCAATTTTCAGTCATAATTTTCCTGGTGCCCCCCTCCATACAGTAATAATGTATATATTGAATTCAATAACAATGTATTTTGACACTAAAGCTACAATACGTTTTTGATTATAATATGTGCAAATTCTCAAGATAAGTATTAAATTTTGTCCATAATTTTGTATACCATAAGTCCATGGGGGTCACAAGTAATTATTAAATTTCTTCTTTACTTAGTATTAATGAATTAATGATCAAATGCATTGCGCAGTGCATAATAAGTACATTTAATGTGCAGTACACTTTTAGTCATAAGTACAGATGCATTTATAAGTATATTATATCACTATAAATGTGTATTTTTTATTATTTCAGAATGTATTTTGCTTTGTTTCCTTTTAGTAAATTAATACTTTTTTAAGTATTTTATTTTCGGTTTTTCGATATGCTCGCTCCTCTGGTGGGATTATCCCGCCCCCTAGGGGGTGCACCCCACAGATTGAGAAACACTGCCTTATACCATCACCTTATATTCAGCAGTTAAAAATGAACTCTACTCTTATCATATTTTCATTTATTATAGAATTAATTACCCACTGTTACTTTATATACATATTCAGTTTTAAAACGTTTAATTGCACATCGATTAAGTTCTTTTCTGGATTTATAAAGTCCTGCAGAGATTTTGTTAAAATATATGCTTAATTATATACTCTCTTATTTCAGCAAAATTTATTTTTATTAAATTATTTCTAGAATTACATTATTTTAACTGTTAAAAAATTAAAAGGTATGGTCATGGGTATATTTATCTGTGCAAAAATTTTAAAATACATAAAATTCAATTCAATTCACTTACAATTTATTTAAAAAGCTGTAAATGGTTTATGCCGCAGCTAATATTACAAAAATAAATGTTTCCTTCTTAATTCAGAACTAAAATACTGAAAGTGATTATTTATTTAACAATAAGCAGGAATATGGATATGCAGCTAAAAAAATAGAGAGTTTCCACCGAAAAAATGTGGAATATTCTGATAAACACTTCATAAAACAGATGCCGAATAAAACGAAAAATAAGCATTGGGAACAACAATTTACGAACTTACGTGAGTTAAGAGTAACAAAACTATCTAATGTGCTTAGATATTTCATGAAGTTTTTCTTAAAATATTTTAGCCAAACCCCATAGAACCAATTATCCACCACAAAGCATTCCAATGGCTCTAGAACAATTTAATCCCTTCAAGTAATTCCTAATTAACTTCCACCATCGCTTTCTTTCACACATATCCCGAGGCAATGCTTCGATCAACCGTGTTCTCAAGTCTTTCTCTACAGAAATCTGCATTAATTCCTTCTCACATGTTTCGGGGAAATATTTATAAAAGACCAAGAAGTTGATTTTAGCTTCTGCATAAACATCTATGTTTTGCCAGTCTTGTTGATTGAGCGATTTTTATCAAATTTTCATTTTTCGGTACTTCTGGGAATAAACACAGGGAGCTCCCGGCTATTTTGAAGAGTTCTCTGTGAGATTTACATTAATTGCTGGCTTTATTGGTAGGGAGAAAAACATAATGGGATGTTAACATGATTTACGTGCCATAAACAGAAACTCATGTATTTTGACGGGTATGCAATTCTGTAAGCTAGTAGCGAATAATCTTTAAAAGAATGTGCGTGAGTTATACTAAAGCTCGTTGTATATCAGAAGAAAAACTGAAATTTAATGTTTCTTTACTGTAAAGAAGTTTATTATCCATAATGAATCACATTTGAATATTTTGATACTACACGATAATTAACGTCAATTAATTTTCTATATATATATAAAAATGACTGCTTGTATGTATGACCTCGCTGTACTCCAACACCGTACAACCGGTCGCTATGAAAATTAACATGTACATGTTCATGTTTATTTTTTTTTGTAGACAAGGTTTTTGTGCTATCCTCTATGTTTCAGCTCCCCACCAGGTGACGCTATAGCATATCAACTTCTTCACCGTTCAATCAATCACCAAGTTGCCAACAAAGTTGTCAAAATGATGCCATCTTGGTTCTATCGCTAACATTTCGCTAGCTTTCCATTGATTCGCCATTATAATATAAGGAACGTCGTTGCTTGCAAATATTACAATTTTGATATAAAATAAGTACAACAGAAAGAAAAATTAATGTATTACACATTCAGATATAACTTATTTGCACTAGTTTAAGCTTTCTTGAAAAGGGGGCGTTGCTTTTTTGGGCTTCTGGACTGTAAGAACAGTCCTCAATCCCATTTCTGGACAAGTCTTCGATGAGGGGCATGGCAAAAGTGGGGTTTTTCGTTCTGCTAGGTGGCATGACGGCGATTGGCTGGATGATGGGATCCGGGAGGCGTGGCTTCTGTGCTTTGTCAGGATGGTAAGTTTTGAAAAGTTTTTGCTTTGGCTGAGAGCTGAGTGGCTGCTCTCTGATTGGTTGCTGGGTAAAGTGAACAGTGACTCCAATTGGCTGCCCTGGGGGCTGGGGTTTAAGAAATGAGGAGGAGCAAGTCCAGTGGGGTAGGCAAGTGAAAAATAAGGACAAAAATATTTAATAAAGTAAAATTACAGTAAAATGGTTTGCAATAAAAATATTGCACGAAAAAATTAAGTTAAGGAGGATTGTATGAATCAAGAAGTATTCTTCTTGGTCTTTTAGAATTATCGTTAGGAATGTAAGAAGTTAGGTTTTGCATATAAAAGTTGTTGGTTGCTGGTAGATCATCAAAGAAGTTAAATGCAAGATTCTGATTTTTAAAACTGGTAATTTTTAATGCTTTACGTATGTCATCATTGCGCATATATCTCGTGGCTTTGACAATCATACGTATTAATGAATTTTGCAAAGTGTCTAATATATTAATATTCGTTTTAGCGCTTTCAGTACGCAAGATGTGAAATAATGGGTTACTTTTGCTGACTAGAAATCAGCTTAGGAAGGTGTTTTCAAAAATCAACCCACAAGAGAGTTACGGGGCGCTGTAAATAAAAAAAAAATCATTTTTATCAGTTATTACATCTACAAACTTAAAATTTATTAAATGCGGGTTATTTTGTTCAGCTACGTTATAATAAAAGCATTTTCTTTTGTTTAGTTGGTAATCCATTCATTAAAAACTTTTTATCCTGCAATATGTATTGTTTAATTTTTCAATTCACCCGTGCGAAGAACGGGTATGCCAGCAACTACAATATATACAAATAAAGATGCAGATATGTTTAATATAATAAAGTGATTTTTTTAAATTTGTGAATAGTAAATAAAGGATAAAAATAACTTGATAGCTATATTAGCATAATTAACTAAATCTGTCATGAAAGGTACCTAAATAATCGTATTCTATATTAAAGTTAAAATATATTCTTAAGAAACCTTAACTATCAATTAAGTTAAGTTTCGTTGAATATTTTTGCAATTGATTCTTAATTTGAAAAAAATACTAAAAATAGCACAGAAGATTAATTATTCAAAGGTAAAAATTTATATTTATAAAATATATCTCGATAAAGTTTAATGGAGTCTGTATAAACAATGTACCCAAGATAAATCCCCCCACCAATACGGTTTATTAAACATATTATTTAATTTACTTTATAGTCATACTAGCTGACACGGCCACGCTTTGCAGTGGCTTTGTTGTAACACGCTCATTTAATATTATTCTAAGTTATCTAGTGCAGTCACATTAATATTCACTTACAATTTTGGAGATTTGTAATTAAGCATAAAACAACACAATGTTTTTCATTTTGTATTTTATTCATCTCCTATTTCATTATAGTATAGTTCAGGAATTATTTAAGAAAATTTTAATTAACAACAAATGAAGATTTATTTTCATATTTGAGATGAATAATGGTGACTTTTCGCAATTTATCATTTTAAACTATACCAAAAAATAATTTTAATATAATAATTAGCTATTCGGGGTGTACAATATTTTTCAGTAACTGTCTTTTGCTAACTCACATAGATTTGACTGTTTCCCCGAGAAGCACGAATTGTCTAAGTCCAAGCCCCAAATGGACATTGTTTGACTTTGACATTTATTTATGGTCATCGTGGAGGTTAAACGAATTGTGAATTGGGGCCTTTTAAATGCTATTGGAGATTCCGATGTTATTAGTGAAATACATTTCAACAGGATGATTTCTTCTTTAAACTTAACATTCAAAATGGTTGCTTTAAAAAATTTCTCGGTAATTATTTTGACGCCAAACGTATACAGTTGTATTATCTTTGTGGATTTAAGTTACGCAGTAGAACAGCCAATGAACCAATCTTCAACCTAAAATTGTGTGGTAGCATTCCTTAAAATTCAGGGAATTCAAAAACTCAGTTCAAAAATTTAGGGTTTCGTTTTCATCAACAATTGTGCCAATTAAGTTAAAAGGCAGTAGAGATCATTTGGTCACAACTATGTATCTGGTTTATTTTGTCAACATCAACATATTGTCCACCTAAGTAACAGGATTTCAGAGTCAATAATTATGTAGGTAATTATTCAATATACCCAGGAAGACACTCTCAATCAGTTCATTTTTTTGTCGGAATAACAATAATGAAATTTTATAGGAATTTGATACATTATGTATTGTGATGAAGTTCTACTTCACCTCATCTAATATCCAGCACTTAGAAAATATTTGCGCAGATGGATCATCTTGTAATTGTACTCGTAGTTTATGGTCATACAAAGTACTTCGCCATAAAGAACGATTAATTTAGTCTCGTGAACAAATGCACAGCGAGAAATGACTCTCAATATCTGTCGGAAAACATAGACAATAGAAGAATAGTACACCAGAATATATTTTTTGTTGCCATTTTAAAATCTTGTAAAGTTCTATGTAATGGTTCAAGTTCATGTTTGTGGGCCATGGTACATTTATGTGATTATGGTTGAACTCCTTTGTAATACAGTAGTTATTCCGCTTTAATTCCAAAGGTACACATTACACCTGATTTCTAATGAATGTCTAATGGCAGCTTAAATGCTGATTGTGCATTTGTTCACGATACAATTAAGTGGCCACAATACCTGGAGATGTAATTGCCAATGCAGTTATCTATTTGCGATCCTATGTTTGCAAGAAGGCTCAGCAGTCATAGGGATGAAAATGCGGACGCAGGACTCTAACGCAAAGCCATTCTATCTCATTTTAGCAAAATCCAACATAGTTAATATAGTTTCTAAAATCTGTATCCAGATTCTCGTTAACAACACCGAGATGCACCCAGTGCCTACTTCGGATTACCTACTTCTGAAAGTTCAGTCCCTGAAAAAGGGAGGACTTTACGGTCGTCCTGCATTATCCGGAGTTTCTAAAACCGATTTCAGAGTCTTGGTTCCCACACAGAAAAATAACAGAAAAGCACTTTTCAAAAACCAAAAAATTTAAGGTAAACCTCCACCATGCTTCCTGTAAAATACGGTCGTCTGGCATTGTATGACATATTTAAGAAAATTTCTCGAAATGGATTAAATATTCATATCAGGAGGAGTACAAACATATGACGAGAACTTTCTTTTTTCGTTGGTATGATTGCAGGTTAGACTGGTGCCGCAGTTCACGTATATTACGTTCGCCGGCATTATCCGGCAAAAAAATTACTGGAACACCTATATTCTAATTTCAGATTCTCCTTCCCCGTTCTAAAATGCACATGCAATGGACTTTCAATACCTCAGTGCGTGGCAGTTAAGCCTCTAGATGGAATGAAAAGCCGCACGTTGCACTCGAACGCGAATCCATTTCACATGATTTCAGCAATCTCAGGCAAAGTTACGGGAGTTTCTTAATTCTTTCTTACGGGAGTTGACTCTTCAAGAAAAGCCGCAAGGTTTGTAAGGTTCTGTGACGCATTTAACATCCCTATTATCACACTTGTCGATGTTCCAGGATTTCTGCCGGGTACAAATCAAGAATACAATAATATAATACAACACGGAGCGACGTTTTAGATTCTCGCGTCATGCCCGTCAACGCAACTGGGAGCTACTTTCGGTGCCCTTGAACTTGCAAGTTCAGCCCCTTGAAGAGAGCATTTGGGTAATCTGGCATTATCCAGCACATTTACAGGAATTAAGGCTAAGTTATTTGTATGTCATACTTTAGGGTTCAAATTATTTTTCAGATTCATTATATATATATATATATATATATATATATATATATATATATATATATATATATATATATATATATATATATATATATATATACTTATAAATAAAAACCCACAATAATGAATAAGAATAATATTTAAGAACATAAGGAATTGGTTGATAATATTTCGGTTTGGTTTCATTATTTATATGATGAAAATAATGTTGTGGCACATTGTAAAAAAATGTTCAAGAGTTATTAAAGTGAATGGATGAAGTACAATGCAAATTTTTAAAGAGGAAAAAATATAATTGCGATTAAGATTTAAGTTTAAGCACAGTTTCTAAGGCCAAGCCATCAGGGTCTTTAGATTATTTTGAGAAAAAAAAAGATAATTTGGATGAAATTATGTGTAAAATGACATCATTAGATGGTTTACCATTTCCAATGCTATGCAATTCTACTGAACTAAAAAAATCCCTATCTTCCAGAGGTGTTAAAAATCTACCAACATCGGTAACGGTGCTCACGATTCTTTGAAACCCTAGTTAATACAATTAAAAGTAATTGGTGAAAAATTTATCTTTACATTTGATGAATGGACGAGTGTAAAAAATAGATGCTATTTAAACATAAATATTCATTAAGAAAAAAAAATTGGAACATAGACTGGCATATGCTCGATAAGTATGTCAGCTGAAAAATGTGAGGATGTACTTTAATCTAAATTAAGGAAACATTGATAATCCCTGAAAGAAAATATTGCATCTATAACGACTGATGGAGACAAACAATTAATGAAATGTAAGCAATGTAAAAAAGGGGAAATGTGGATTAATGTAAATCAGCAATTGTGCAATGCTCATGAAATTCAATTATGAGTAATGATGTATTATACCAAAAAAAAAGAAAGAACAGAAGAATCCAAATACTGTAGATATATTAGGTTGTCAAGTATGAAAAGGAGCAAAAAATGCACATAAGTGTGAATATAATTTTTTTTTCCAATAAAAGCTAAAATTTAAGTGATCTGTTATTTTTTTTCCAAACTGAAGCATGCGTTAAATAGAACAAAAAATTTACCTTTCACACGAAAAACAAATTATTTCAAAATACGGCGTCTAAAGGAAGTTATGTGCAATTGAAATAAATAACATGACCTTTGCTCCATTTACTACTTGACAAACAATTAGAAACTTCGAATTCAGACTTTGAAGAGCGTGAGAGTGGTACTCTGACAACGAAGATAATGACAATGTAATTGTAGAAGAAGGTATTGCTAATGAGGATGAAATATTAACTCATCAAGAATTGCTTCCAATAATTAATGAAGCTCGAAATATTGTTAAAATATTTAAACGTTCCCCTACAAAAAATGTCTTATTGTAACCGTTCTCTTACGTCATTACTGGGTAAACCAAAGTAATTGACAAGATCTCGGGGCAATTAAAATATTTAATGACATAAAATAACACAGTTACAATGGATAGACACTTAGTCCAGTGCTTCTCAAACTTTCAATACTGGCGCCCCCCTTTTCGATCACAATTTTTTTCGCCCTCCCTTGTACATTAATAATGTACTGAATGCAATAATAATGCACTTTGACGTTAAAGTTACAACAGGCGATCTTAATAATAAACCATACAAATTAGTAACATAAGTATTAAAAAAATTTTGTATACTACTTTTAAGCAAAATAAATAAATAAATAAAATAATAGGATAATTATTATGTTATTTTTCCTTTCTCTAATTTTTAAATTGAACATATTACAAAAAATGCGGTAGCTGCTTAGAAGACAAATATAGATATCTGCTAAATATAGAAAAAGAACTCAGAGGGTCAATTTCTAATAATAAGCATTCCTTATAAAAACTTTGCTTTCCAAGACAAGCTCATGGACGCCATTAATACTTATTAAAGTTGTTCTTAATTTAGTATTAATTAATTAGTTATAAAATACTCTGTGCAGCACTGATAAATTAAAAGTATACTTGCTGAAGTGCCCTCTCTTTGCTCGAGTTCATTTATAAGAAAATAAATCATTATTGATATAATAGCTGAATTGTAAGGGAAGCAAAGCCAAGTGCTCGACAATGTTTACAAAAAACGTAAAATGATTTTTTTTAAATCGTTGCTCAAATTATAATTAGTTTTAAGCGAATTGTAATTTTAAGCCTCACAGAATTAGCATTTATAATTGATGTTAAACAGTAGCGCACACAGGAATTTTTCAAGGGGGTTCGGGGTCGAAAGTTCACCCATCTTGTATCAGGTTCCTTTTGATTTTGTTGATTTTCGGGAACAAAACACAGTAAAAAACTAATTCCTGAATAAATAATTAGCATTAACTAATAAAATTAATCATTAATAACAAATACTTAACTAAATTTTGCGTACTATAAACTTAGAATTATAATAAATCGGAAAAAATCAAGGGCTTTGGGGGGTCCGGACCCCCCTTGTGTGCGCCACTGATGTTAAATAATGATCAATAATATAAAATATCGATGAAGAATAATTGTATTATTTTTAATATTTTTAAAGCGAAAAGACTTCAACATAATTTAACCCGGGAGCGGGCGCACACTCGATACGGTCGGGGTTATTGAGTCACCCCAATCCTTTTTTTTTTTTTTATAATTATTTTATTGTACACGATACAAATCATGATTCCAGTGAATGATTTAGCTAAGAGAAAGTTTACTTACCTACTTTCAAGGACTTTTCAAATTTTCTTTGGTAATAAATAAACAGTTTTGCCAGAATTAACGATTTCGTAATCTGTGTGTCCCACGCGACCACTTCCGGGTAAAAAGTATATTCATTATGATAATATGTATGTTACTGCTAAAAAATTGTGTGAAACGTTTTTCGTTATGCTTTATACATTGAGAATATTTATAAAAATATATCTTGGCCAAGTAATCCTTCATGAGATAGTGTGTGTGTGTTTGTGTGTGCTCTCCGTGGTTTCCCAAATATCATAAAACTCTTTTGCATGAAAAAAAGCGCAACAGAGAACACGTAAGAGAGGGGTCATAACTAACTGTACCAATAACTTAGAAGGTCAAACAGATTACAGCTATAATGTGCAGTATTTCAAAAATAATGACAGTGATGAATTTTTTATGTTCCTTAAGTTTTTCGATTCTGGGTCCGGGATCTGGTTTTTCTCTGAAAGAGTAGTATGTTAGGTTAAAAAAAGCGTAATAAAAAAATCTCTCATCACGGGATGACAGTAAATCAAATAAAAGTTTTTTATTTGGTTATAGGATCAAAGATAGTTAATTAGGTTTTGAAGAAGTTTTTATTTTTGATCGCTTAATATCGCCTATAAATTATATCAGAGTAAAAGTGCATTTTTTATTATTTCTGAAAGTATTTTGTTTTAATTCATTCCAGAAAACTAATTATTTTTTAAATCTTTTATTTTCGATATGCTCGCGCCCCCTCGTATTTCATCGCTCCCCCCCAAGGGGGCGCGCCCCACAGTTTGAGAAGCACTGACTTAGACACAATACAGGGAAAACATTTACAGGAAGTAAGTTAAAATTAGTTAAGTTACATAGTCCAGGATTGGACAGCGAAACCGGTAACGCTAACTCATTCAATTCCAAACTCTTACGGTAATACAGTGCTTCTATCGGTAACACTTCCATTACAAGTACCGCCATCTACATTTAGGTCTTAGAATTAAACCGTGTGTTACATTATTACAAAATATAAATACTAACTGAAAAAAATGTATTGCTCTAACAGTACCACAAACTAGCTTAGATTCCGAAAGAGCACTTTCGAAAACTGGTAATGTTTGTGAAAAAATTACATTCTGGGATGATAGTATAATTCATGTATCACTTTTTTTAAATAACACTCCAAAATTTCGTTACATTACCGCAGCTAAATAGTGACGTTTATACACTTTTTTGTGATTTAAATAAACAAAATATTTCTTTACTTTTTTTGTAATTCTTTATTTACTGTTATACTTTATAAGTTACAAATTATTTTTTGTGATATTTACACTCTCTAATAAAACTAAGTATTAATCCAGGGCTTCTCAAACTTTCAATGTTTGCGACCCAATATTCAATCGTAATTTGCATCGTGCCTCCCTCCATACAATAACGATGTATTAAATTCAATATTACTATACTTTGACGCTAAGCTTACAATACGACATTAACCTCTTAAGTGCTTCCTACGTATGTAAACGTCTCGCTCAGTCAATATGTTAATTGCCCTCACACGTATATATACGTCTTTCCTAAGCAATATGTTTTCTGTGAAGTGAGCTGCTATTCATAAAATAATCCCGAAGGCTGTGTGAAAGCAACAGTGACAGTGTTTGCGAAGGACTTACCTGTTTCAGAGGATTTTTGATTATGTATTCATTTTCTACCATCCTTACTCTCCCCTTCAATGCACCGCATACGCTTACCTAAATGCTGAACGGTGCCATTGGGGACTGGATCATTTAATTTTTTAATTGGCGTCTAAGGGATTAATTATGCAAACCATATAAATTATCCAGATAAGTGATAATGTTGGCATATAATTTTATATATGACAAAACCATGGGCTCACTGGTACTTATTAAACTTATCCCTAACTTAGTATTGTTAAATTAATTATAAAATAAATTGTTGAGTAGCAATACATTTATTAGTGTATTATAGTGTAAATGTGAATTTTATTTTTTGTTATGTCAGAATGTATTTGTTTACTTTCATTAAGTTAATAATTTGTTTAAATAATCTTTTGTTTTCAACTTAAAATATGCTCGCGCCCCTCTCTTAGGGTTATCATGCCCCTTTAGGGGGGGGGCAAGCCCCACAGTTTGAGAAACACTGTATTAATCAGTATAACATTCCTTTGAATCTCCCATACTTTTTTAGAATACTTTATATATTCTATGTTAGTGCAAAACATTTTTTTAAGATTTATTTTATAATATAATATAAAAAAAATATTTATAAATATAAACAAAAAGATATTGAAAAATGACTCGATTTGCAGCTATGAATACAGTAAATACATGCTTCGTGTTCAAATATAGCAGGATATAAATTTTCATAGGAATCGGTAAACCGATATAAAAGTTGGCACACTGCAGCCCCTTCTGGTGGAAGCTGCAACAAAAAGTGAATAACGAAAACGAATTCACTACTAAAAAAATACATAAACCGTAAAATCCTGCTTATAACGTGCACCTATAATTTTAAGCTACGATTTTCAGTTTTTCTGTATATTCACCGTATAACGCGCACGCCATTTTAAAGAAGAAACCTGAAATATACATTTACACTGCTCTTCTGTTTGGAAGTCATTTATTCGAGATATTATTCCAAGATTTAGAAGAAAAAAAAGCATACTTCTAGAGCTACAACCCTGTAAGTTCATAAGGAATGACATAAGTTTTAAAGAAATAGTAATTCGATATATCTAGAAGTCTAATTCTTCAGCTATGCTCTCTCATCCTTTTTTTATTTTTAAAGCTATCATTTTTATACCCGGCGCATAACGCACATCCTTATTTTTCACTCTTATTTTTTGTGTTAAAAGTGTGCGTTATACGCTGAATTTTATGGTACATACAAAGGTAATTGGTTGAACGATGGAGATATTGATACACTGTAACACCACCTGGTAGGGATAAAGTATAAGATAAAATTCTTCACCACCAAAAAAGCCATATACCTGCCAATTTTTATAGTGATTGGTTGAACGGAGTGAAACGGTGGCATATATACAAAGATCTATTTTTATATTATAGATAATGTTGCAATTCAATTAATAATTGCTTGTCCTGTAAAATGCAACGTCATATAAGGAAGGAAATATATCAAACCTTAAGCTAAGGAATAAGTATCATAAAAAATAGCAAACAGATGATCGAAAAAAACAATTTTTTTTAATTGAAAGGAAGAAAATATTATTTTACTTATATAGTCTACATGTCGGACAATATATATTGTTAAGGGGACACAGTACGATTCAATTAACCAAAATCGGTCAAAAAATCAAATTTCCATTTTTTAGCCTAAATTTTTCTTTATATACTTTTCTATATCCTCACAAAATTTGAATTCTCTAAACTAAAAAAATTCAGAATTAGGATAGCTTTTACGTTCGTTTTTATCCACATCCCTATGGCAAATCAAAACTTTAAACTGACGTATCTCAGAAAGATAAAATATAACTAGTTTGTCTTCATTTAAAATACTATGGCATTTTTTCTATTGCGCCTAACGCTTTGAATTTTTTTTACCTATTGCCAATAGTACATGTAACAAAAGTTGGTATGCATTTTTGAATCAAAGCAATATTTATTTTTTAAAAAATAATTAAACTCAGAATTTATACATTTTTTAAGGAATTTTCAATAAACATTCATAAAAAGAAGTATTGTATGAATACCAATCACGTTAACGCAAAACCCATACCAACTTTTTTTATACATAGTTTGATGTACTTGTAAATCAAATTTCATGCATGTACGTCAATTTTTGTAGGAGGAGTAGCACTTTAAAATCACTTCAACAATTTCAAGTTTTTTCCTTAAAAAATTACATGGCTAGCTTTTTATGAAATTTTGAGCGCAAAATCGGTTTAACATAGTATGCATACATAGGAGGCAACCAAAAAATTTTAAAAATCCTTAAAGTAAAAATTTTTGCGTAAATCGTACCATGTCCCCTTAAACACATTAATATTAATAAAAAAAAAAGCTTTTGCAGGATTTCTGAAATATCACTGTTAATGCTATTCGCTCTTTTGACAATTATCATCTCGTATATCAGTATAAGGTGTTTATTGAGCAGAGCTTCTCAAACTTTCAATATTTGCGACCCAATATACAATCATAATTTTCATCGCGCCCCCTTTATACAGTATCAATGTATTGAATTCAATAATACGATACTTTGACGCTAAAGCTACAACACGACTTTAACCTCTGAAATGCCATTGGCGTATATTAACGTCTCATTGAGCCAAAGCATTAATTGCTCCGGACGTATATATACGCCTTTCCAAAATAGGATCTTTTCTGTGCCCTGCTATTCATAAAATTATTTCAAGGGCTTTGGAATGCAACAAAAAGATCTTAGCAGTGTTTGCGAAAGATTTATTTATTTAAGAGCATTATTTCTTTTCTCTCCCCCCTCCACAATACATTACATACGCATGCCTACGTGGAAAGCAGTGGTATTAGAGAGTAAATAATATTTTATTTGGTCATTAAGGGATTAATTATAAACCTTTCACATTATCAGGATAATTGTTAATTTTCTTATGTAATTTTATTAATAACAAGCCCGTGTAGTAAGTGATAATCATTAAATTTGTTCTTGTTGCTAAATTAATTATAAAATACATTGTGCGCTACTGTGACGTTTATAAGTCCATTATATCAGTGTAAATGTGTATATATTTCTTATTATGTGAGAATGTATTTGTTAAATAACTTTCAGTAATTAATTTTTTTTAAAAATAATCTTGTTTTCGAATTTGCATATGCTTGCACCCTCCTTGTAGAGTTATCACGTCCCCCTACGGGGCACGCCCCGCATTTTGATTAACGCTGGGATTAAGTTAAACTAACTTACAATTATTCGCAATATATACACACCTGAGAAACTGACGTTTCAAATTTGCAGTGTAACCAATTGGAAAATGAAAAATTTTTGAACATTATTTGCAAACTTCGAATTTGAAAAAAAACAATAAACAAAAAAAGACTATGAAGATTCCAGAGATTTAGGGGTGATTGTAGAATATATTGGCAGTTTTTACATGGAAGAGTTTATTTATTTTTAATTTACACCGCGCTTTGGATTAACACAAAGACGACTATTGGTGACGGAATTCTTAATTTTGAGTAATGATCAGGTGACGAGGATCCCATCTGAGCTGACATACCTTCTCGAAATTTCCATACCACTCACACCTGGAGGACTTCGAACGACGATAAATTTAGCGTGCATCATCCTCTGTTCAGGGCGGGTTTACCGTGACGCTAGGCTTCCAACTCAGGACTCGATAACGAGTTCGTGACCACACAGAAGTGGTTCACATTAAGTTCACTAGTAAACTTACCGTGACAAATATTTTATTTATACTCTTCTCAGAGTATAAATAACATTGAATTGAAATTCAAACAGTGTACTAGAGCCTAATTAAAGATTCAAGGAATATCTTATCGTGAGATTACCATATTGGAATACTACTATTAAGGTGTTTATGGACACATAATATGCTGAAAAGTAAATGCAAAGTACAAACCGAGTCCATATTCGAATCGCTGAAATATGAATTCATTCAAAGCAAACATCTACCATTTGAAAGAATAGCCATTAACTTCTAAATCTTAAACTATGGGGTGCGTGTATCTGGGGTGGGGGGTGATAACCCTAACTGAGGGGCGAACATATCGAAAAGCGGAAAACAAAGGATTATTTTTTTAAAAGAATATTTATTTACTGAGAAGAAGCAAAACAAAAAATATACATTCTGACAAATAAAAAAAAGTAAAATCTCATTTACATTAATATAATACGCGTATGGATTTTTCGGTACCGCACAATGCGTTTGATAATATAAATTTAACATACTAGGTTAAAAATGTCTCATTATTACCAGTAACTCCATGGATTTATCATATAGATAATATTATATACAAAATTTAATTATTATATTGATAGTTTTATAGCTTATAACTAAAGTCGTATTGTAGCTTTACGTCAAAGTATGTTATTGTTGAATTCAATTAATTGCCATGCTGAATAGAGGGGTGATGGAGATTGTGTCACAAATATTAAAAGTTTATGAAGAACTGCTTTATAATATCAGTACTCAAATAACCACTCAAAAATGTCTTTTAGTATTTTTTTTTACGATATTCACCAAAATTTCTCACCGGAAACAAAAACGGAATCAAATCAGCTCTTACTCGTAAAATCAGCCTTTTATTCTCATTTTATGCAGCGATTTTAAGTGTTGATGCTAGTGCGCATGGTTAAAATCTACGCTGTATTCTCAGGCATTAGCCTTTGTTGTAAAATTTTGGCACGCTTATTGGGTGTAATAACAATACAAAGCGTTAAAAAAGTATATTTTTGACAAAATTTATTAATTCATTTTTTAATCAAGTATAGTCTTGAGCTATAGGGTCAGTAGACTGGTATTTTACTATCATGGCATTGTATGAATATTTGTAATCTGTCCGAAAGGCAACATGTAGTTATTCGATTGTTTTTCATTTCCAGCGTTCAAAACACCATTGCAGTGTGATGCGACTCTGGTACATCGTCAGAAGTAGGGATTGCTATACCGGGATACCGAATACCGGTATTTTGGGCACTTTCGGCAATTTTGTAATTCACAAGTTTAAACATGGTAATTTCGGTATTTACTGGATTTTTTTAAAATTGTATCTACTATATGTTCAGGGTTCACCAACATAGTATAATAGTACACATTTTGTTTTTACGTCTCCCTAAGGATTGAAATTAATTAGACTGGGAATATAAAGTTGTATCGTACAATTAATAAGAAGTGATAAAATATGTGAATCCTCCAAGAAGGCGGACAAAAACTAGCCTATTACAGCTCAGAGCGATACTGCACACGCGCAGGAAGCGCTGTCTGATATTCGTATGTGTGATAACAAAGTTTTAGTTGTAAAGAATGTGTGTGTGCGTTATATTTCGATATTTTTTAAAATGGTAAGTTTGTTATTCCTATTTGTGTTTGCATATCATACCTTTGGGTTCAAAATACTTTTCAGATTCATTATATATATATATATATATATATATATATATATATATATATATATATATATACTCATAAATAAGAACCAATATTAATAAATAAGAATAATTTTAAGGGACAAAAAAAAACCCCAGTTGATAGTACTTAAGTTTGTTTTTACTATTTATATGAGAATATCGCGTATTTTTTTTAAAAAAATGTTACATATTTCTAACTGTATCATGAATTAGCGTAGATGCTGATTGAGCGATTTGAACAGCAGATAATTTTTGCACAATATTTGGTTCCAGGTTTGATGACAGCACAATTGATGCATTATGTTTTTTAAGATCACATTTAAAAAAGTTGTAATAGTACCACAGACTGAATCGTGATATTTACGCTTTTTTGTGATTTAAATAAATAAGATGTTCCTTTACTTTTTTGTGATTTCTTATATACCGTTATAATGTGTAAGTTACAAATTATTTTTTGATACTTACACTCTCTAATAAAACTAACAAATAAAACAAAGAAACACCTGTGGTTTCGCTCTTTTTCTAACATTTCTATTGCAATCCCTAGTCAGAAGTATTCGCAGCTGAATGTAACCTTGATGAAATTCTCTTTTGCTGCAGATGGTATAAATTGGTGAGGGCTGACGCATATTATTATGCAGCCGCGATCCTAATTCTTGTGCTATATCTCTTGATGCTGCAATGTGTAGTGTCATTGCCTTGTACGCAACATCCTTTTTTTTGTTTCTGGACTTTTTGTTTGTTCTTGCCATGTATTTGTATGTTTTGCAGATGAATTATGATAATAAATAAGATTTAATTTTTTTTTTTCTATTAACTTGTATTTTTTAAAAAAATATATTTGCTTTGTATCATTTAGGTACTTTTGTATTTTAAGGTTGTGTCTCTTTCCTGTTTAAACAAATTCCATTCAAACCTGGCTTTTTGAAAAAAAAAGAAATTGTTTAATTAAGCTGAGAGTGGGGAAGGCTGTTTTCCCGCGTTTTTTTTCCAGTTGCACATCTTAAATGTGCATAGTGCGATTACCCATGTTTCATTGGCATTCAAATTTTAATCATTTGCATATCTTTTAAAAGATTACATTCCTTGCACGTGTCGTGATAATAGTTTGATTTCTTCTTGGTGCATACATTTTTTGTGACAGATTGTATTTTTAGCTTTTCTTTTTCTTTCTTGATATTAAAAAATACCAGATCATTGAAAATATTTTTGCAGAATGTTTACTGGTATATTCTAGAATTCTGATAAATAGCTAATAAAATTTACATTTCAAAAAAGGGAGAAAAAAAATAAGTACGCAGACTTATTTTTGTTCTATATACTTGTACGTTGCAAGTAACATAGTATAGAATAAATGAATAAATGTGCTAATCCATTGATTCTCAACCACAATGCCGCGGTACTTTTGGGACCGCTAAATTCTCTAAGTGAGCTGCCAAATTTTTTAAAGTTCTTAATTATACTGTGACTTCATATTATTTTCACTTTTAAGTTAAAAAAATGTTGGGTTTATAATCCATTTGTGTCAGTGGATATATCACTACTCGAATTAATTTTGAATGAAGAGGAAGAACAAATGTACGCTGGAGGATTAAAGTACAAAAATATCTGTCTGAGCCCTTCACTACAGAAAGAGGCATGCGCCAGAGAGACTCGCTTGCCTGCTTGCTCTTCAATCTGGTATTGGAGAAATGTATCCGAGACAGAGTGGCTTGTACCGAAACGGCACCCTAAGGAATAGGTCACTACAATTACTGGCTTATACAGGCAACATTGACATAATTGGAAGATCTGAAAAAGCAGTGAAAGAGGCTTTTCAAGCCCTTGAAATCTCAGCCACAAACATGGGCCTCACTATCAACGAGGATAAGACAAAGTTCATGGAAACACTGCCCTCTTCTGTAAACAACACCTCTTTTTGTGTAAACGGTCATTCGTTTGAAAGGGTTAGTGAGTTCAAATACCTCGGAACCATTATTAATGACCAAAATAAGCTTAAAGCTGAAATAAACAACCGTATAAAATCGGCTAACAAATGTTTTTTTGGACTAAAGAAGCAATTAAGATCGAAATTAATCAGTGGAAAAACAAAGTTAAGATTATATAAGACATTAATTTTGCCTGTGTTGCTGTATGCTAGCGAAACCTGGACGCTGAATTTGGAGACTATACGAGCTCTGGAAACTTTCGAAAGAGAAGCACTGAGAACTATATTTGGGCCTGTTAAATATCAATGATGTTGGCGTACTAGATATAATTTCGAGCTACATAGACTTTACAAAGAACCTCAAGTTACTCAAGTCATCCGAAGTAACAGATTGAGATGGCTCGGCCACATCTAGAGAAACCCTGATAACAATCAGACCAGAGCTTATACATTTAAGAATACTATGGGATCTTGAACAAGAGGAATACCACCAACAAGGTGGATAGATGATGTTCAAAATGACTTAAAAACTCCAAATATTAAAAACTTGCAAAGAGTTGCTGCGTATCGTTGAACTTGGTGGAAGCGAGCTGTGGAGGCAGCCAAGACCTGCAACAGGTTGTTACGCTTATAAAGAAGAACTAATTTCGCTCTGTAATAATTAAGTTTTACATTCAAAACAATTGGAACAATCTATTAATTCATTTTACAATGCAATTAGAGGCGGCTATATCATAATATGTAAGAAACGCTTTAAAACTCTTGTGGCAATTTTGTATACCTTCTTTGTGCGAATTTGGATTGTCAGCATTTACAAAAGTAAAAAAAAAAAAAAAAAAAAAAAGATCAAAACTTTTCGAGGCAATTGATGCAATGAAAGTGGTATTATCATTTTTACTCCCAAATATGAAAAAAATTATCAAAAATCCTCAAGCCCAAATTTCGCATTAAATGCATTCTGATTATTAATTTGTAATTAATTATTCAATAAACATTTTGTTGTCTTTTTTATACATATTACTTTATTTAACATCGAGAACTCTTATCATAAACTATTTTACATGGATATTGCACTCCATATAAGTAAAGTTATTTTAAACTTATTTTATTGTTAGTGGCCCGTCAATTTTTTTAAAAAATTGTTTAGTGTACCACAACAGAAAAAATGCTGAGAATCACAGTGCTAATCACAGAATAATCAAATGTAAAAGAAAGAAAATTTCAATCCTACAAAGAATGTCCATGAAAGTGAAGAGATTGATCGCTAATTAAGAAGTTATAAAAGAAAACAGTGGGTACTATATATATATATGTATATATATATATAAAATTCTTAAGAACACATTTTAAATATTAGTGTTTTTAAGAAAACTTATACTTTTATTCATTAGTTTTCCCTCTAGCAATAGCTAGTTTTTGAATTTTAACCTCGGGCATTCACGTATGTTACATCAACGCCCGATCATTTGGTTATATTTATTTAAATAAATCAATTTCTTTTTTAGTTTTAATTTTATCTAAATCCTATTTTAAGTTAAACGTATACGATTAATTTTCCTTCGGCTGTTTATTCTATTTGAGACCTCATGAACATTTAAAGCGTTGGAAAGGTTTAAAAAATTCTGGAATTAATGTTTAAGTAGAAAAACTCATTTCAATGAAATATATAATGTCAGGTTTGTTCCATGTATCATGGTATCTTATTCTTTAAGATGATTCGGCCTTTTTTAGTCTGAATACATTGATTCATATTCAAATCAGTTTCAGTGGTAAGCTCTAACAGGATTCTCTTGAAGATTTCTTCATTTTATCTTCTTATGTGATTTTTTTTTAAAAAAATAGTAATAGTACGAGTAAAATTAGAATTTCTAAAAGCTTTGTTGTTGTTTTTGTTTTGTAATGCCACCTGTCTGACGCAGTCAGATGGAGGCCCACGAAATTCATCGTGGCATGGGGTACTCCTGTCGTTGACCTTGATCACCATACAGGTGACAGTGCGATTCTGCTCGGCGAAATTCCCCGAAGGGACGACAGATGGCAA
Source organism: Trichonephila clavipes (assembly GCA_019973935.1). Classification (NCBI taxonomy): domain Eukaryota; kingdom Metazoa; phylum Arthropoda; class Arachnida; order Araneae; family Nephilidae; genus Trichonephila; species Trichonephila clavipes. The sequence goes on along the minus strand of BMAU01017002.1, from coordinate 573,116 downwards.
CACGACCTCTATCTCCACCTCCACAATTTCTGCATGTAAACTGAAGGTGAGGGAACTATTCTCCAGTCCCCCTGCGCTCGTGATTAAACCCACAGGACTACGCACCCACTGATTTAACGAGCACGTACTCCGTGTGTACTCGGAGGGTGATTGGTGGCATCGGGCATCGAACACAGGCCTTCCGGGGTCTGGAGTCCGATGCTCTAACCACTAGGCTACCCACGGCCCTAAAAGCTTTGTATTTAGTAGTATAACGTATCCGATTACTTGCAACAAACTTTGAAATAATTGAGATATGGTGATTTTTTTTATGGTCTTTTATAGTTTTTTATGGTCTATTTTTTATTTAGCACATTTTAAGAAAAAGCACTAAAATTAAGAAGAGAAAAATAAATTACTGCTAATAAGATGGGAAAAATTGACAAAAAGTTGCATAAACGGGGTCCGCTCTGTACCAAAAGTTTATGAACTAATTTTCAATTGCTATGTTATTCATTTTTGAAATGACCTTCAGGATAAGAGATATTTTAATTTTTACTAAAACTAGAGCACTTTATCTTAGTTATATTATATGAAATTGCCTAAAAAATAGTGATTGTATTAACATAATGGATTGTAAAATTTGTATTAAAACAGTAATTAAAAAATCTGAAGGTTAAAACACTTTTACTATTACACAGAACATACACAAAAAATTCAGTTAAATATTTTCAAAATTTTTTGAGCAACGATTGAGAATTTAAAAAAAAAAAAAAACATTTTGATTAAAACCTATTTTAAAGTAAGGCATCTTGCTTAAAGTAATGACATCTGCTTTTACTAAAACACTTGTACTTTTTGTTCTATTGAATCGAAAATAATAAGCTTGGTACTTTTACGAAGCTAATAAGAGGGCCCATAAAATAAAATCATAAAAAATGACCAATATTTGACAAAATTTAGAATTTTAGGCTTATCTGATACCTTAATATTTTTTGACTTCGAATTTAAATGAATTACAAATTATTATTGATGTATAGGTAGCTTAAAAAATATATTTATATTAGAAACGAAAAAAGGTATGTAATATTTATTTTAATGTAAATGAGTCATGGGAATATTTGACAAAAAAATGCCAATAAAAAAAATATTGGATACATTTCTTAATGAAATAATCAATCTCATGTAATACGATGAAAACGAAGGAAGCAAAAATCAAGCATTTCTAACCATTCTTTGCTTTAACCTTATACTGCAAATTTTTTCAATCTTATAAATTTATTCCTTTGTTTAAATGAATTGATTGATTGATTGAATATTAACGTCGCACTGTTCAGTAACACGAGGGTTTTTGGCGATGGACCAAGAAATTTTGAACCATGGTCAAGGGACGTGGACGACACCTGAGCTGGCACCCCCCTCTCCTAACTACCACACCACACCAACGGGAGGACGTTTCAGTTCTCGACAGATTTAACGTGCATCGCTGTTCTACACAGCGCGTATTTAAAGGTACTGGGTTCGAGCGCGTAACAAGGCAAGCCCCGATCCGATACCTATACCACTCCGCTACCGCGGCCTTGTTTAAAAGGAAAAAAGAATGTGGTATTTTTGTGCATTGAATTTTAAAATATCTATTTTTAATCAAAATATAGCCTACGCTTTAAATATCGAGCAATTACTCGTGGAAATGCTTTCAAATATACAAAATAATTGAAATTGTATGTTCAAATCCAAAACTAATTTTCGAATCATAAATAAAATTTTACTCAATCAATGAATACGATTATAGCATGAAATGGGGATATATTACGCGCACACACACACACACACACACATATATATATATATATATATATTAAAATAAAAGTGAAAAATAACTAGAACCAACAGTTCTAAAAAAGTAATAAATTGGAATTCAGCAAACACAACAAATGTAGATACAACAGTCATTGGATTAAACTGGAAATTTATTATGATTTCTAAATCTGTCGCTGAATTAGACCAGCGAATTAAGGTTAGCAATACTTTATGGATGAAACCTTCCACGTACAGCAGAAATTTTCGACATAATAGAAAGAAAAAACCAAGTTGAAAAGTTAAGCTTAATAGAACACGTGGTTGTAGAACCTAATAAAATCGTAAAAAGAAATTGAAAAAAAGAGAACAATAATGTATCTATCAAGGAGAGGAATAATAATTTTTTAATAGAAAATATTAGGAAAAACTTACTTGTAAAACAAAAATCCTGAACTCAAAAATCCTGTCCTCAAAAATACCTCCTACGTGAATGAGATCCTACGTGAGAGAGAAATGGCGTAACAGATTGAAACGCCAGCGCATAAAGAAAAAAAACCATGGCGTCATCTGGATAGTTATTTTGCAATTAAATTAACCACAAAGGTAAATGATTAAGTAAACAAAACATAAGAAATTTTAAATAAAATAAAGAACAAAGTTCAGAATAGATAGTATCAAATAGAAATATATTAAAGTAAACTTACTTGGATGATTATATACTAGAAAGCTATATTGCAATTAAATTAAACGGAAAAAAATAATTAATTTTTTTAAAAAAAAATAAACTAAATAGAGAGAAAAGAAATATTAATTAAAATATCGAACTAAAATAAAATTAGATTTAATTAGAAATATAAATGTATTTAAAATAAATTTACTAGGATAATTCTATTTTGAACATTTATTGCAAAATTTCTCAAAATTATTATATATTAAAATTTTATCAGTAAATAAATCATTGTTTCTTTTTATAAAATTTAATATAATATTTCTACATATTAATAGGTGTAGGTTACTCCCCCAAGAAAGGCCTTTTTATAATGTTGAAATAAAAAGTCTATTTTATTAAAAATATTACTTATAAGCGAATTATTCTTAACGTTTAATCGAAGGTCCAAAGAGTTAGCTGACTCATTATTATAATTAGTTTTTAATAATTTTAAATAATGGGGATAATATAATTAAAGCTAGGAACATATAGTCAACTATATATTACTAAAAATAATTAATTCATCTATGTATCTAAAAAAGTAACAATAATCATAACTAATACTTTCCTTTTCATAAAAATTAAAGTAAATATTTGCTAAGCAGTTGCTAGCTGGTCCACCTTGTGGTAATCCTTTGATTTACTGATAATGAGCATTATTATGGACAATATAAGTTTCTTTTAATACTAATTCAATGATAGAAATATATTTATCATATTTTATTATTTTATTCAAAAATTATTTGCTATATGCTATTTTAAGAATCTTAAACATGTCTTCTATATCAATGGAGTTAATTAAATCTTCAAAATCATAGGTATAAATAGAAATAGTTTTTTTACCATGCATATACTTTTATAAGGTGGCCCCAAATTCATGGTACAAACTTTAAGGGTATGTAGAGGTCATTGTAACTATCCTTTATTGTATAGGAATGTAAGTCCGCAAGGGAAGAGGTGAGGTACAAACACAAAAAATAAGAGACGAAAGGAAATACTTGTTAAGTGAAGTTAATTGAAAACGTCGTTGGCAAGCGTAATGTTACAATAACTCTACATAATTGTTGAGCACATGAACTATTAAGCCCAGGTCTAGCTCACATTGCTGTACTCCTCACTGGCAGTCAGAGAAGATAGCTTATCGGATTCAAAGCTTGTACTCCCTGAAAATGGAAAATGTGTAAGCAACTTTCTTTTAACACTCTACAAACGGTCTGATGACTCACACTTACGAGATGAGCAACAGCTCTTGTACTTGACTCTGGTCTGAGAGCCACAATGTTAAACATGATTTCTTCTAGACTTGAAATGCCTACAGCTCTTTGTCGACTAGCACCATGTCTGGTGACTTGAAATGACCATTTTCACGAAGTCGATGATGACACCGTTTAAAATTACTGTGATTCGGTATTCATCAATAAGGAAACTACGCTTGATGCATTCGTAGTGCACACCTACCGTTACCATTTACACGGCCGTTCATGTAATTCATGTCTGCATTTTTAGCATACGTTAAGTCTCCCAACATAAACGTCAGCACATTTGTGAAAGGTGCTTTCCTCTATTGAGATGCATCATTTTGAACGGTGGTTAGATATTAACTGTCCCCTACCCTCAACACAACCAACCGATACCTCCATTTATATTTCTCTATTTCCCTTGATTGCGCCTCACCGCGTCATTTGTATCTATACATTCCTATACAATAAATTATTATTACATTCTCTTGTATCGACCCTTAAAGTTTTTTCCATGAATTTCAGACTGCCTTGTATATATATAGTACAATCGAATAAAACCATAAAAGACAAATCATATATATATATATATATATATATATATATATATATATATATAAACAATATACAAGTATACTACAACAATAAACAACACAAAAATGTGTCTTTCTTGAAATGCATTATAACACATTATGATAGTAAAATAAAGAAATCAATCTTGTGAAATGTTTGAAAAAATAAGAAATCCACACTTATATTAAAATCATTTTCCAAGAAATATTTTTTGGGATTTAATATCGAAGTATTTTTATCTCATGTTTTCGTAACAAACTCTCAACAGTGTGCAATCTGCAGCCTTAAATAATTTAAGATAGCAGAAATTTATCAAAAGGAAATGTTAATAAAAAAACTGTTGAGTTAGCGTGATTTTTGTAATTAATTTCTCATTTCTGAGTCCCGTATTTTCCCCAAAGCAACGTTTCAATTATCGTTAATCTCAAAAAGAAGTTTTCTGCTTCTTTTTTTCTCTGCCGAGATTCTTAGTTGGTTCCAGTTTCAGAATGATGTTACGTGAGAACACGAATATCAATTTTGTTATAGAATAAATATTAATGATTTTTGCTCCTTGTCCTTTGTGACTTATGAACTACTTTATAATTGGGAATTTCTTTTTAAAACTACTAAAATCATGAATCAAGAAATTTAATGTAGGTATGCCATTTATTAATTGATGCAGATAATGATGTCATTTAGTTTAATTACAGCAATATTATGAATATGTACGAAAATATAAGGCGTAAAAATTATTAAAGTACGAAAAGCATTTTTGTCATTTATGTGTTTTGAATATTATACTTAATTAATATTTCTAAGCGGATTATAATATTCAAGATTTTCCTAAAAAGAGTAATAAGAATCATTTTAAAAACAGTTTTTTTCTCATTGAGAAATAAACTGAGCCGTACATATGTTATAAACGTTGATAATTTCCAATATTAATAGTAATTTCATTTTAAAAAATTAAATTTCATGCTTTAATACTTTAAACGGCAATATCACACGAGAAGGGAATAAATATTTTTCAGAAGTCATCAATGGATTAAAACATTTCAGGTTAGATTTTTTTTCTTAATATTGATGCGACGCTATTTTAACTTAGTTTAAATTCTAAAACTTTGAACCCAGATTTCTAATTTCACATCGCATCATGGCAATTACTTAAGTTAACTAAACTCATCTCACAATAAATTATACACTGATCGTATAGTTTTTAAACATTATTAAATTTATTTTTTAAGCACAGTATTTGGAAATTTACTTCATTACAAAATCAAAATTTAACTTAGCTTGTGAGAGGGAAAGACCAGGGTAGGAGAATGGACATGGTTGACGCCCGGAGTCTCCGCGAAGTTTTTTCTTTACTATATTCTCTAGCTTTCGGATCGACTCTGTCTCTCAAAATCGGGGTGCGTCCCGTTTTATTTTCCGACATTTTCACACCAAAATCCTAGAGCGGACTCTTTCTCTTGTCCACTTAATTGCCTCTGATTGGTCCAGAAACCAGCGCAGAGTTACATCGTTCCGAACCCCGAGGGTTTATTGAACTTTCGGGAGCGCGGGAAATTTGTTGACGCACCCACAATTTATGGGTCTAGTGACCCCCCAGGCGCGGGAACTTTTGGCACTTCCTTGTCGAAGGAATTCCACCCTCCAGTGAGAATTCCAAAAAACTGACTTTGAAATTTTGAGGTCTGGCCTCCCATCAATATATTGTGAAGAAACGTTAATGCAGTGCTTCTCAAACTTTCTATACTTGCGACTCAATTTTGAATCATAATTTTCCTCTCGCTCCCCTTCATATAATAACAATGTATTGAATTCAATAATAATATACTTTGAGGTAAAGCTACAATGCTACTCTAACTATAAACCATACAAATTATCAAGGTAAATGTTAAATGTTGCATATAATTTTATGACATGCCCATAGGATCACTGCTAATTATTAGACTTGTTCTTAACTTAGTATTGTTAAATTAATTACGAAACACATTGTGCACTACTGATACATTTATAAGTGTATTATATCGATGTAAATTTGTTACTTTTATTATGGCAGAACGCATTTTTTTGCTTACTTTCAGTGAATTAATAATTTTTTTAAAAAATAATCTTTTATTTTCGACTTTCTCATAAGCTCGCGCCCCCTTGTAGAGTTATCACGCCCCCCTAGGGGGCACGCCCCATGGTTTCAGAAACACTGCCTTAATGCAAGTATTGTTTCAAAATACTTTGTGTTGCGTATTATTTAAAGATAATTTAAGAAATACACTGAGGGGAAAAAAATCCCACCATCAAGAAAGAATTGTATTAGATGAATGAAAATTCGCAAGTGTGTTTATGCATTTGAAAAATGACATCGATTAAAATCTCATGTTTAAAAGTGTGGCGCAATTGAAAGATATTTAGGACTTGCAAATAAAGGTTGTTTTAAATGTCGGTTGCAAAGTTTGTGAGCGTTATTTATCTATGAAGTTTGGCGTATTGAGTTGATGCTAGCGAATAATACCTTTAAGAAGACGAAGAAGCCATTATCAACAACTCACCGAGTTTGAAGGACGTCGTGTAATAGGCTACGAGAAGATGGATTTTATTTCCGCGAAATTGCAGAAAGACTAAAATGGAATGTATCCACTGTGCCTCATTGTTGGGAGCAATTGTGAAGGGTGGATACTGCCTCAAGAATATCAGGTTTTCGGGTGGCCCTGTGTTACTACTGAGAAGGAAGAGCCGTATTCGGCGTAAAGTTGTGGAGCCTCGCACTGCATCTGCGGCAGATATTCGCGAGCTGCAGTTCGTTCTAAAGTGACACAACAAACCGTTAGAAATCGGTCATTTCAAGAACAGTTGCAAGCCAGGTGCACGGTAGCGTATATTCCATTGACTGCAAACTGTTGCCATTTGCGACGCCAATTATGTTAAGCCTGAACTCATCGGAGGACGGAATAGAGATCTGTTGTGTTTTCTGATTGAAACAGGTTGTACTTTGGTGCCAGTGATGTCCGCGTTTTGGTCAGAAGGAAGCCAGGTGAACGGCTTCAACTAAACTATTAGCTGCCTAGACGCACAGGACCTACACATGGAGTCATAATATGGGAAACGGATTCCTAAGACTGCAAAAGCACTCTCGTAATTATACCAAACTAAGTGACTGCCCATTTGTACTTCAGTCTGGTAATTCAACCCAACAACTCCAGCATCATCCACAGCAACCTGTCACAGTCCCAGTATTGACACAACAAGTACAAAAAGCATGCAAATCTCCGTCTGCGTAGATCATGATGTCATAGATTATTCGTTATTTCTAAAAACATCCATATGGTCTACAATTCAATAAAAAATATACCCATCATGACCGAAAGCCAAATTTGGTCACCAAAACCTATGTCATCTTGTCTGTATCGCCAATATTTGGCCAAGTTCTCCTTGAAACGCTATTATAATTAAAGGGATGGCGTTGCTTGCGATTATTAAATTTTTTATCATAAAATAAATACAGCAAAAGGTAATATTAGCGTATTAAGCATCCTGCTTTAAATTATTTACACTATTTTAATATGAAACAATAATTGCATTCACAGATAAAACATTAAATACTCAAAATATACTCTATAGATAAAAAAACAGAATTGTTTTTGTAAAATAAGGCTCTAAATTGATGTACATATTAAAATGCAGAGATGAAGATTTGAAACTTATTTTTTTCCTGCTAACAATACATTGTAAATCAATAAATAAAATGCAATACGTGTAAATTACAGTTTTAGAATTTGAGCAATGGGTATGAACAGTTGTATACTTTGTAAAATTGGGATTTGTCCACATTCAAGTAGACAGGGTGTACGAACCCGCCTTTAGTATCATCAAAGGAAAAAATATTTTTAAATTGCTAATGAATAAATATAAAAAATCTTTTCACACCCAAATTTCATTTTTTTTTTAAATTTTCATCATAATGCAGTTTTAAATCTTTAAAAAAAGTTTGCTTTTTAATTTAGTATTTTCTCTTTTTAATTTTTTTCTGACGAGTTTTAAAAAGAATTGCAAAACTTCCGTTTAAATTTATTAAATGATTTACTGATACAATTACTGGTCCACTTAACATTATCGATTAACTCAATGTTTAAACTGTTTTTCAGAAGAAAAACATCAAGAGCTCTTTGTCATTTCTATTTACAATAAATATTTTTTTTGAAAATTTAAAATAGTTTAGAAATTGATTAGTAGGATCTGTTATGCAAACTGAAGCAAGTTAAAAGAAAATTATCCAAATAAATGTATCATTAAATTCGCATTACACGCTCATTGGATAAGCTGATTCTAATTTAATTATTATAAATGGGTTTGGAACTAACTTTAAATTACCATGTGCTTTGTAAAGTTAACTTATTTGACTTGTTTTATGTTTTTTACGTTGTTTCACTTGATTTTTTTATCTGATGTGATTTAATCTTTGAGATAACTATTTAAGCATGCACACAAAAATAATTTTTGAGTTAATTTATTTTTAAGTAATACCTTTTAAGAAATAATGTCTTATATATTTAAAGCTTATACTTTTTTTTATCTGACAAAGACAATTTTTCTCTTCTGCCTTAAGTATACTAATCCATACCGAAATTGATAAAAATATTAGAAAAGCCTAAGAAAATGGAAAAATATATTATAGTTTATACATAATGAGAAAACAATATGGTTCGAGATTTAGGAATGCATAAAACATTAAAAACTGCTATTGTTGTCTAATTAGGCTAAATTTCTTAGCAGTTCTAAACAAGAATATTAACTGTTATTACAATTAAAAATAATTGTCATTACAAGGTAATAAATTCATGTGACATAAAAATCACATCATAACTGCAATCACACGCATCTAATCAATCGGCGCATAAGTCATTTGACGTCAAAGTCACAAGATAAATACAATCATGTGTTTCATTCAATCACTTCAATCACTTTGCGCTTGCCAAATTTCTTTTTATACAGAAACTTTCTGTTGAAAAATACGTATTTAACAACAATATAATGTTCATAGAAATTAAAATAAATTAAAAGTAAAAAAAAAGAAGTTTTTATGTAAATGCGGTAAAAAGAATAAAATAAACTTTTCTTTCTTTATTTTTACTATCAACTTATAAAGTCGTTACCCAATATATATGATGCTAGCTGGTATACCCGTTCTTCGCACGGGTGAACTGAAAAATTAAACGATACAGATTGAAGGATAAAGAAGTTTTTAATGAGTTAATTTTACGTGAATTGCAAATTAAACAAAAAAAAAAACTTTTTGCATATCGCAGCTGAACAAAAAGAAAGAAAACCACCTCTGTTAAATTTTAAGTCTTAAAATATAATTAATAGCTGATAAAAATGATTTTTTTATAACTTCCCCCTAACACTCTTGAGGGTCAATTTTTGAAAAAACCTCCCTAAGTTCATCTCTGCTCAGCAAAAATGACACAATGCTAAAGGTTTTGTGTAATGAACGCTTAAAATAGAGTAAATAATTTATATCTGAAAGTGTAATACATTAATATTAATTTCTGTTGTATTTATTTTATGTTAAAATTATAATATTCGCAAGCAACGCCGTTTTTTAAATTATAATGGCGATTCAATGAAAAACATAGCGAAATGTTGACGATAGAGTCAAGTTGGCAAATTTCTAGCTAATTTCATAGCTCGAGCTTTGTTAGAGCTTTGTAAGACCCTCTGTGTAGCGGCGCCGCGATGCACGTTAATGCTTTATCTACCGCATTATGATTTACTGCAGTTTTTTTTCATGCACTATTTTTTTGGAATATTCATTGAAAATTAAGGGATATACATAAACAAAATACTCCACTTTGGGAAATTTAATCCGTTAGAGCTAATAAATTAATTAAAGATATTCCACTGAAAAATAATTTATTTACACCAGTGTTTCTCAAACTTTCAATACTGGCGACCCAATTTTTAATCATAATTTTTGTCGCGCCCCCCACCCTGTACAACAATAATGTATTTACTGCAATAAAAATGCATTTTGACGCTAAAGCTACAATGCGATCTCAATTATAAACGGTATAAGTATTAAATTTTGTACATGTTACTTTTAAGTAATATATATTTTAAAAAAATACTTAAAATATATATTACTTACTTATATATTATTATTATGTTATTGTTCTCTAATTTTTAATTGGAACAGATCGCAAAATCATATATTTAATTAAATATATATTTCCTTCAGCATCCATGTCTTAAAGTACAAATGTCATTAGAAAAATAGTCTAGTCTATGTTGCTCTCTATCATATCCATCACATCTGGCATTATCGGATACGTTTGCGTGAGTCTGGGCAACCTATCGGATGTCTGCGCATAACATGTAAAAATGCTTCCTCGTACAATTCTAGTCAGTTTTGGTCGGCTCGATACTTTTATAGCAACCGAATCTGTGTTGTTGTTGTTGTGGCTAATGCCACCTGTCTGACGTAGTCAGAACGAGGCCCACGAAATTCATCGTGGCATGGGCAAGAGGAACGCCTGTCGTTGGCCTTGAGCACCATACAGGTGACAGTGCTATTTAAGCTCGGTGAAACTCCCCGAAGGGACGATAGATGGCGACACGACCTCTATCTCCACCTCCACAATTTCTGCAAGTGAACTGAAGGGGAGGGAAATATTCTCCAGTTCCTGCGCTCGTGAATAAGCCCACAAGACTACGGACCCACTGATTTAACGAGCACGTACTCCCTGTGCACTCGGAGGGTATTTGGTGACATCGAGCATCGAACCCAGGTCTTCCGGTCGGGAGTCCGATGCTCTAACCACTAGGCTACCCACGGCCCCGCAACCGAATCTAAATTGAATGTAGAATTTTTAATTTGCGCGTTAATTGTAATTCAAGGTAATTAAGTATTTACGGCAGTAGATTAAAACAAAATCATACATACATACATTTTTAAGTCGAAAGCGAGTATTCAACGATAATAAAGGATCAAAAAGTACACAGACGAGCATGGTTCCGAAAAACAAATCAAGAAAATATTCTCAAAAATACTTAAATTTTGATTTACCACTACTGAAGTAAATGATGGGGAAAAAAGCCCCAGCTCGTTATGTGTTAAAACTTACAAATCTGAAGAACAGCATGTGAAAGTTGTTTTTAAAACCATGTAAAATTATTTAGCATTCTTGGCAAAGAATTTTAAAAAGTATTTTCGTGGTGAGGACAACTTGGTAGCTAGTTACGAGTGGATTAGGGGTCTATTTCAAGATACTCCAAAAGGGCTCTCAACTTCCGAAGAAGAAATCTTCTTACATTTCACATCCAGTGAAAAATTAAAAGGCAATTTTGTAATAAATCGCTCTTTGAATTTTGGGTAAAGATGGATCATGAATTTTCTGCACTAAAAACAAAAGCAATTCGTATACTGTTAACATTTTCAACATCCTACCTATGTTAAACCGGATTTTCTACACTGGCTGCTTAGAAGACAAAATATAGATTTCAGCTAACTATAGAAAGATAGACTCAGAGTGTCAATATCTGATATTAAACCATCCTTGAAAAACTTAGCTCTATAAGACAAGCCCATGGAAGTCACCAATAATTATTAAACTTGTTCTTAATTTAGTATTAAGGAATTATTTGCAAAATACTTTCTTCAGTACTGATACATTAAACGTATTCGGGCTGAAACACCGGCTCTTCTCTTTAGTTCATTTTTTAAAAAAATATATAACATTATTCTTGATATAATAGCTGAACTGTAAGGAGAGTAAAACTGCGTGCACGACATTGTATACAAAAATGTAAAATGATTTTTTTAGAAAAATGCTATAATTGTAAATAACTGTTTAAAAGAACTGTAATTTTAAACCTCACTTAATGTTAAGTAATGAAAAATAATATAAACTTCTTATGAGGAATAATTGAGTTACTTTTTAATATTTAAAGCGCGAAGACAGGCGCGCACTCGATACTAACGCTTATGGTAGTGCGGGGGAACTCAGTCACCCCAATCATTTAATTATAATTATTTTTACTCTACACGATTCAAATTGGAAAAAATTCCAGTGAATAATTTAATTAAGAGAAAGTATACTTGCCGGCTTTCAAGGAAATGTTCAATCTTTCTTTGATGATTTCAGAAAAAAAACAATAAAACTGAACTAAAATGATTCAAAACTGAAAGATCTTAGTAAAGGACGCAAACCAGAGATACTTTTCACTAATATTACAGAACTTTTACTTGCCGGCAAGCTGTCATATTTTGTTCAAGTAATTGTAGTTTTAATGAACATTCATGATCGAGTGAGTGAATATTAACGTCGCACTGTTCAGCTACACGATGACTTTTAGAGACGGACCTCGTAATTTTGAACCATGGATGAGACGATGACGATACTTGAGCTGGCCTCTTTTAACTACCACACCACTCCAACAAGAGGACGTTTGAGCTCTCTACAGATTTAACGTGCACCTCTCTCATACACGACGGGTCTTTAGTGGTACTTGGCTCGAACTCGTGACACCTTTGGTGATCAACAAATAGAAAGTTGAACTTTTTCTTTCCTGTGTCTTTTTGACAAGTCAAACTGAACCTTGTGGTACAATTACGGCTACATATTTCTGTTGATGGAGTTCTTTAGGAAACAAATGAAAATTTTTCTTTCGTTTCATGTTCATTGTGTTTCTCAATCATGAATAATATGCATTATTTTGCTTGATCAGTTTCAATTTCCTTCAATACAAATCACAGATGCTACTCGCCACCGCTCCCTGTTTAAAAGTGTATTTAGAAAAAAATACGGATGCTCTAAAAAGGATTATGACGTTTTTCACTATGCTTTATATGTTTGAGATTACTCGTAAAAATAAATCTTGGTCAAATAATCCTTCAAAAATCAATCAATTATTTTCCAAATATCGTAAAACTCTTCATTATTTACTATTTCCCTATGCGAAAAATAAATACATAAAAGATGAGATGGAACTAATGTAGAAACCATATCAGTGAGTTTGAAGATCAATAAAAAAAATGACTAGCAAATGTATTATGCTGCCTGGCTGAAAAGTGAATCATGTCTTCCTTTTCTTTCTACAACTAATATACAATATTTCAATAATAATTACAGTGATGAAATGTTTATCTTAGAATTTTTCTCAGTGTCTGGGTTTCGTTTCTTCTTTTAACGTGTAATATTTTATGTTAAAAAAAGAACGCCAGATGATAAACATAAATTATATCAATGTTGTTGTGTATTTTTCTTATTATTGAAAACGTATTTTGTTTCACTTCTTTCCGGTTATTTTTTTAAAAAAAAATCATTAAGTTTTCGATATTTGCGCCCCACACTTTGAGAAACACTGATTTACACCATACACTTAAAATAAATCGTCAAATCGTTTTCTAAGGTCTTCATTAACATACAAAAACATAAGACACTTAAATTTTGACATTGACTTTTTTTCGGGGCAAAAACGATAATATTTGCTATCAGCTGAAAAAGGATTATCTGCTTCAAAACTATTCGCCTTCCCCGCTAAAATACTCATCATAGAACCCGTGCTGCCATATATCTTGGAAGAGCGGATTTCAAAGACTAATCCTGCTAAGTATTGGTAGAATATTCCTGCTAAAATGGTGTGGTGCGGTAGTTAGGAGAAGGCGATGCCAGCTCAGGTGTTCAAATTACTTGGTCCGTCGCCAAAAGCCCTTGTGTAGCTGAACAGTGCGACGTTAATATTCACACACTCACTACAAAAAATATAGTACAGTGCAGTAGTTTTAATTATTTTTATACTTAAAAATGCAATAGCTAGTTTATTCAATTAAAATTATAGCGTTATAAAATTAACTTCTAACCACAAATGATGCAGTTAAAAGAGATAGTTAACTTATTTTAAGTCCTAGAAGCGATAAAATTATTTATTTTGAAAAAAGATCAACTTCTTACTACCAAATGTGCATAATAAAATCATAAAAAAGTATTCAAATAAAGAGATTTATAACATCTTCCTTCAAAACATAGTTTTTTTTTTCCAAAATAAACAAAAATTAGGAAATACGATGATTACGGAATGCATTAGAAGCGAGTTCCTTGAGCAAACAAAAGAAAAAAGTTTGCTTCACAAATAAAAGATGCCGTTATGGCCTTTTTTGCAGTGTACGCCAGAATTGCTTGCAGATGGCAGAATTTTTCCCTACTTATTTGACAGTTATCGTTATATTTTTTACACTTCACACAATATTTTTATAAATTATTGCCTATGTGTTATTCCGATGTATAAGCTAAGTCACTGTAGAGTTTCATTGAAATCCATTCAGTTGTTTTTGCTTGAAAGACAACCACTCTCTCTCTCTCACACACACACACAAACACAAACAAACTTTCGCATTTATAACACATATCTATGTTTTATGTACAAACCTGTAAATTCGTATCTTTAGTTAGTAGCATTATTATTGTGTAAATATATGTTTTGTGTATCAAAACTTTTGTGAAAATATTAGTTTAAGATTAAGCGGAATAACCTGTCGTCGTAACAAACGCTATCAATATTATGCAAAAACACATTTTGAATTAGAAAAAAAAAATACTTTTAGTCATATTTAATTAAAATAGTCTTTTAACGTAGAAAACATATTGGGAAATAACATATTTAAAAAATTAGATATTTACGGGCATTATAGGTTTTTGTTTTGTGCCTTTACAAACTTTAAATGCATTTTTTCAGAATTTTAATTTTGAAGATGTAAGTGATTTCCAAGCCCTAAGGCTTTTTGCTGTTCAAGATAGAAATTTTTGTATGCACTCTCAAATGAATGCTCTATAAAAGTTAGTATGGATTTAGGTTTGAGATCTCTAGTTATTTTTTTAAACTGCTAAAATTAATATTTAAAAAAATAAATTTGTTTTTCTAGGTTTAACTGGAAAAAAATTATTAAAAATCACCCAGGGCACAAGCCATACTAACTTTGGTTTACAACAATCTGAGAAAATAAATTACAAGGTATCCGGCAACTTGCAACAACCTGTTTTTTTTAAAAAAAAATGGAGATCTGGGGTTTTTTTTGTGATTTTTAGATTTATTTAGTATATTTTAAGAAAAAATCATAAAATTGAAAACAGAAGTAAAAAAAAAATATTATTATTAAAAGAGGGAAAAATGGTGAAAATGTACAAACAATTACATAAAGGGGGTATGTTCTGTACAAAAAAAATTTTAACAGCCTCTCAATTTTTCAATTTAATGTGTTACTTTGCTATTCATGTTTGAAATGACCTTCAAGATAATAGATATTTTAAATTTTGCATAAAAATAGAACACTCTATTTAGTGACTACATTAAATTGCTTAAAAAAACAGTGAAATTATTTACATAAAGGACAGTGGAATTTTGAAATAAAACTGTGGATGATAAATCTGAAGGTTAAAACACTTCTACACAGTTATACAAAACATTCACAAAAAATTTCAGCAAATTTTTTTCAAAACTTTTTGAGCAATCATTATCCCCGTTTGAGTTTTTCAAAAAAATAAAAAATACACACATTTCGAGTAAAACGCATTTTAAACTTTGACATATTGAGTAAAGTTAAGGCATCTGCATTTACTAAAACATTTGTAGTTTTTGTTCTAGCGAATGGAAAATAAAAAGATTGCTATTTTAATCGAGCTAATAAAATGCCCTATACCAGTGTTTCTCAAACTGTTGGGTGGGCTCCCTTGAGGGGTGTGATAACTCTGCAAGGGGGCGAGCCCATTGAAAAGTCGAAAACAAAAGATTATTTTAAAGAAACTATTAATTCAATGAAAGTAAACCAACAAAAAATACATTCTGACATAATAAAAAAAATAAAATACACATTTACACTGATATAATACACTAATAAATGTATCAGTAAAACACAATGTATTTTATAATTAATTTAACAATACTAAGTTAAGAACAAGTTTAATAATTACCAATATCCCCATGGTCTTGTCACACATAAAATTATATAGGAAAATTAGCACTTGATAATTTGTATGGTTTATAATAAATCCCAAAATTGTTGATTAAAAGTTATGCGATTCCCCCCCCAATGCCTGTGTTTTCCATGTAGGTGATTGCATATCATGAATCGGAGGAAGGGGAAGAAAAGGAATAAATATGCAAATCCTCTTAAATAAGTGTATCCTTTGCAAACACTGGCAATGCTTTTTGTAGCATTTCAAGTCCTTCGAAATAATTTTATGGATAACACAGAAACAGTACACAGAAAGGATCGCACTTTGGACAGAAGTATATATACGTCGGGGGGAAAAGCTAAGTGATCCGTTTAAGTACGCCGATGGCACTTAACAGGTTTTTATCGTATATATAGAGAGAGAGTGTTTTTTTCCAGGTATAGAAGTTTAAGTTGGCATTATTTCCTAAGATGGCGACCTATTTAACAGCTGTCAAGTGATTTATTCTCAGTTTGGTTTGGCAATTCATCAAAACGATCATCAAGCAAGGCGTAGATTCGTCGAATGGGTCCAAAACGAGATTGCCGTTGTTCCAGATTTTCATAAGCGAATTTTGTTTATCGATGAAGCGCACTTCTGGTTGAATGGCTACGTCAACAAACAAAACTGCCGCATTTGGAGTGAAGCTAATCCACAAGTGTATGTCGAAACACCGTTACATCCAGAAAAATTGACTGTTTGGTGCGCTTTATGGGCTGGTGAAATCATTGGTCCGTACTTCTTCAAAAACGATGAAGGCCACAACGTTACAGTCAATGGTGATCGGTATAGAGCCATGATTACTAACTTTTTCATTCCTGAATTGAACAATCATGTTGTCCAGGAGCTGTGGTTCCAACAAGACGGCACAACATGTCACACAGCTCGTGCCACAATCGATTTATTGAAAGACACGTTTGTTGACCGCCTAATTTCACGTTTTGGACCTGGGAATTGGCCTTCAGGATCTTGTGATTTAACACCGCTAGACTATTTTCTGTGAGGCTATGTAAAGTCATTGGTCTATGCGGATAAGCCACAAACGCTTGACCATTTGGAATACAACATTCGCCGTGTTATTGCCGATATACGGCCACAAATGTTGGAAAAGGTCATCGAAAATTGGACGTCCAGATTGGACTACATCCGAGCCAGCCGTGGCAGTCATATGCCAGAAATCATATTTAAGATGTAATGCCACAAGATTATATTTCGAATAAAAAAAATTCATGTCAATCGAATAATACATCGTTGTTTTATTGCAATTTAAAGTTCTATACCTCTAAAAAACATTTATATATATATATATATATATATATATATATATATATATATTATATATATCGTAGCTTTAGTATCAAAATATAGTATTATTGAATTCAATACATTGTTATTGTATGGGGTGGGGGCACGATGAAAATTATGATTGATCGTTGGGTCGCAAATATTGAAAGTTTGAGAAGCAATACAATAAAATCATAAATACCCTATACAATAAAATCATAAAAAATTTTTTTGTCAATTTTTGAAAAATTTCTTGAGTTTAGGTTAGTCGGATACCTTAAAATGAATAAAAAATGATAAAAATTGATGGACACCCCAAGCTATGTATATCTACCTCTGTTAAATTGGTGGATTTGAATTCCGTAACAATGAGGCCTCCCACCATGCTTGTACCCACAGATCGTTGCAACGATGGAATAGCATGTGTGTTTCGTCAAGAACTTCATTCCTGACTTGTTGCGAGAAAATAGGGTATGCCTTATGGTCCAAAATACTGGGCAGAATACACAGTCTAATGAGGTTGTTTTAAAGAATTCCAGCGAAAATACTGTCCGAGAAACGCTGCACGTTGTTGCGTACGATGAGGGATATCCGATGCCCAAACATGGGTGTTATGGTGAATGAAGGCTCCCTCCGGTGCATAGCATTACTCATCCGTGAACAATACTGATGTATCGGGAATTTCATAAAACACATCACAAATGACGACTTTCATCAGGATTAGTGTTCACGAAAACTTTCACTCAGCGCCATCTACCGCAAGCCTGCTGGGAAGAATAAGTCAAAACATAAGGAATTCTATGCAGCACAGCTATCAGGCCAGGTAAGTGACTTCTGGAAGTAATTTCTTACACCTGTTAAGGTACAACCTTTCAATAAATTGTTTTTTTCTCATTTAAGTGTTTCTGTTCTTTTTCTCTGATTATTTGCACCATAACTCACAACTACGACATTTTGCGACCCCGCATTCCTATATAATTCCGAGTCGTCCATGTACGCATTAAACACCCTGCATTCCTGTATAATTACGAGTCGTCTTTGAACGCACTAGTTGAAATGTGCTTCTATATTTTTTTTTCTTTTTCTAATAACGGACAAAATAACGTCTGTGTTTTGAATTCTTCACGTGTCCTTGGTATTTCAGAAGTAAGATCTTCAAATATATAAAACGTTTGCGAATGAGAATAAAATAATAAGAAAACAACCTTTCAAAAAATAGGAGTGCAGCCGAAATTCTTCATCTTCTAAAAATTACCTAATATCACTATCATTAGTTTTGACAAGCATATTCCCCAGCACACACACATACATTATAGTAAAATTATTTATATTATCTAATATATTGTCTAAAGGATAAAAATATATTATTGAAACCTGTAAGACGATATTGATCGAAATAGCGTCTTATATCTATGGTGAAGGGTCCTCATAAAACAATCCGCTTTTCTATAACCCATTTTGAGCTTCTTCATCTCTTGGATTGCTCGAGGAATGATTGAAGAGTGTTATTGAAGGAAGTAGACTGCATCCCGTAGAGAGTTCTCTGTTGCCCTCTGTAATCTTTAATGGAATCATGATGATGGCAGTGAATGAAAGCTGATAGGTACTGGAAATATTAAGATCTTTAGATCCTGTCTTCTTGAGTATTACGAGACAGTTATGATTTACATAATGGCAAAATGCACTTTGCCTCTTTTACTGCTATTCGTTATGATCCTTTTGCAAGTATAGAAAAGAAACATAGTTTATCTTTGATATTTAATGATAATGCACTTTTAGGAGTATGTATATTTGTATAATAATTTGTTACAATGCAAAGTTCTACATTCAATCTGCTGAATACTTCACTATAGACACTTGCTACGGCAAATGTAACTTTTATTTGATTTGAAGTGTGTTAGGTGTTTTTATATGAAGTGAAATACTTGAACAACATAATCTATTTCTCATTAACTTGTAATCTAAATTCAACTTGGTTTTGAAAACATTGTGTTAAATTTCTATAAATTAGATTAATGTGACATACTGCTAAAAAGGATGGAATATAATTAACAAAATTTTAGAGTATATTACACACACACACACACACACACACACACACACACACATATATATATATATATATATAATGGGTGCATCATCTTTGGTGTTCGATGGTTCAATTATATTGTGCTCTTAATTGTTTTAGATTTTTAACATTTTAATGCTATAATATCTTTCAGAATGCGATGACAAATATTTTAATTTTTTAAGTAATAATTTTTAAACATTTGAATTTTAAATTTTAGAGAAATGGATATTTCCTGATTAACTTACCAAGTTGTTACAGGGGAAGGGGTTGGCGCCATTAAACTAATTTAACCCCACTTATCATCCTATGTCCGAGGTTGCACTTGGATATTTTATAAATTTTTATTTAATAAAATTTTTAATTTTGTTAGATAACGTTGATACTTTATTTTCTATATTAGGCATTGACATTTTGAAATGAGTTTTAGTATTATAAAATTCATATAATTTAAATTTTAATTGATTAGAATTTGTGATTGATTTGTATATATTTAAATATATATATATATATATATATATATATATATATATATATATATATATATATATATATATATATATATATATATATATATATATATATATGAATATAAATTAACCTATTTTACTAAAGATTTTCTTTTCACGATTAAGTATAGCATAATATACAGTATTTATTCGAATCTAAGCCGACATTGATTCTAAACTGCACCTCAAATTCTCAACAAATGTTTGTGAAAAATGAAAAGTAGTGCAAAATGGTTTATTTATATACAATTTTAAGAAATTAAAAGAAAGTTAAAATAATAACTAGTAAGAAATGAATAATTTGTTTTCTTAACAAAGAGATAAACTTTTAAATACATAGATGAATCGGAATTGCTGTAATTATCCCATCTAACGATATTTTTTCTTTTGATTCTAAGCTTCACCACATTTTCATTAGCATTGACATTGGAAAACCTTGTGGCTTAGACTCGAGTAAAATCGGTCATAGTTTTTCAGCTACATTTCCCAGTATAACGTGCTTGTGACTTTATAACATATTTTTTTTGTATACAACATTTTTGATGAGCATTTGTGAAATTATATCTGATAAATATTTTACATAATAGAAAGATCCCTTTGAATACATGCAGTGAGAACCAATTTAAATTAATATCGTAAATGCTGTCCAATAAGATCATTTTTAAAAGTATGAAATTGATAAAAGTTAATTTGATTACAAAATTATTTTAATAGTTTGTGGCTCATAAGTTTTCGACAGTAAAGAACTCGAAAATCATCTTCTGAATGTAACTTCTGACAGGAAAATTGACCGCGGTAGCCGAGTGGTATAGGTATCGGATCGTGGCTTGCCTTGTCAAGAGTTCGAGAACAGTACCACTAAAGACCCGCCGTGTATGGCAGTGATGCACGTTAAATCTGTCGAGAGCTGAAACGTCCTCCCGTTGTAGTGGTGTGGTAGTTAGGAGAGAAGGTGCCAGCTCAGGTGTCGTCCACGTCACTTGACCATGGTTCAAAATTACGTGGTCCGTCGTCAAAAGCCCTCGTGCAGCTGAACAGTGCGACGTTAATATTTAATCAATCAATCAATCTGACAAGAAAATTCATAAATATTCGAAGGGGGGGTTAACTTGTTCCACACATTTTAAATGCTAATATTTTTTACTAATCATCTACTGAAGCATTTTTCATTATTAATGAATTTAAGATGAATTTAGAAACTTATTTTTCTTGAAATGATATTTATTTTTATGGTGTAAGCATACTATGCTATTTACTTGATTTATTCCTTACCGTACATACTTAGTTTTCCTAATGTTGTTGAAGTAAAAATAAATTTTGGGCATTGAGACTCAGAATATAATACAAAATTGAAAATCTCAGTGGTTGAAAGAAATTCTAATGAAGACTTTTTCCACAAATCAAGTGGAAAAGGATTCATTTATTTTAAATAATTCGCCCCATAGTTTACTTTTGAAACGTTTATAGAGTGTCATGTAAAGTTGAATTATTTTGACAAAACTTTAGAACAGAGGTCGGCAACACATGCAACGCGTGCCATATGTGACACATGATATAATTATCAGTGAAATTTGTTATATGTTGATTTTTGGTGTGGATGGAAGTTGATAAATTTGTAATAGATCTTTATTCCACTAGCATCTTGCGAATTTTGGAAATTTATGGAATTAGGAAAATATCTGAAAGATATATATATAACTCTAAATCTTACAGCTATTTTTTAAAATACTCAATGTCATTGATGAAAAGATTTAACTGTTTTCAGGGGAGGGGGGAATTATCTGCTTTCCGCTTTTGGTTCTACATATCTAAGTAAAAAAAATCTTTCTTCACGTGAAATACATTTCGAGTTCACAAAGAAATTGTTTAACAACTAAATGCTCCGAATCGTTTTGAATTGAAAAGTTACAAATTGTACCCCTGGAATTGTGTAATGTATGTAGAGTGGAGCGAGAGCACTTGGTTTGCATTGAATTTTTTTTTCTTGTAACTATAGTAAAGGGAAATAAAGTCAGACTTCCATGTAACAAAGACGCTAAATCCCGAAAAAAAGTTCGTTATAGGGAAAAGTTGTTATATATGGTTTATCTCTCTCTCTCTCTCATCTTTCAATTTTCTATATAAACCATATTAAACGAATTTTAAAAATTCATAAAAACTATATATTTAAAAAAAGTAATTACTCACACCTATTTGTAACTTAATAGATATTTAATTTATATATCTTACCTATGAAAAAGAAAAGAAAAACTGCAAGAAAAGTTTCTTCACGCATTTATCCACTTCCTAAAGAATTAATTTTTTTCTTCGATGCTCAAACACTTACGTTTTGACATTTTCGAGCTACAAGAAACAAAGTTATCAGTACGACTGATCAATACTGCCAATGAAAAGGACACGAGTCTCCACTAAAGGTGAAATGGGATATCTGAGATGTTTTCAGAGAACTGGACAATGGGGGTTAAAATTTGCAATCCTTAGATGAAATGCTTAAATTTCTATTGCTCTCGGCGAGTTAGGCATAAAATGAAAGCAGTTCAAGATTTATGACCACCATAAAGTGCGCTAAAAAGAGAATAACTCAAAATAGCCAAAAATACTTTAAAAAAAAGGAGAAAAAAATGAATCACGAGTGAAAAAGTTCGTTATATAGAAAATGAGGTTATTTTACGAAGAAAATCAGGAAATGTTCTTAGTCCCTGGAAAAAATTCGCTATATAAAAAATTCAAAATATAGAGGTTCGTTATATATATATATGGAATTTTGATACTTATGTTTTATGCTGTCTTATTATTTTAATATATATATATATATATATATACGGGGTGTTTTTTTTCCAGGTATAGAAGTTTAAGTTGGCATTACTTTCCAAGATGGCGACCGATTTAACAGCTGTCAAGTGATTTATTCTCAGTTTGGTTTGGCAATTCATCAAAACGATCATCAAGCAAGGCGTAGATTCGTCGAATGGGCTCAAAACGAGATTGCCGTTGTTCCCGATTTTCATAAGCGAATTTTGTTTTAGCGATGAAGCGCACTTCTGGTTGAATGGCTACGTCAACAAACAAAACTGCCGCATTTGGAGAGAAGCTAATCCCCAAATATATGTCGATTCACCGTTACATCCAGAAAAAATGACTGTTTGTTGCACTTTATGGGTTGGTGGAATCATTGGTCCGTACTTCTTCAAAAACGATGAAGGCTACAGCGTTACAGTCAATGGTGATCGGTATAGAGCCATGATTACTAACTTTTTCATTCCTGAATAGAACAATCATGTTGTCCAGGAGCTGTGTTTCCAACAAGATGGCGCAACATGTCACACAGCTCGTGCCACAATCGATTTATTGAAAGACACGTTTGGTGACCGCGTAATTTCACGTTTTGGACCTGGGAATTGGCCTCCAAAATCTTATGATTTAACACCGCTAGACTATTTTCTGTGCGGCTATGTAAAGTCATTGGTCTATGCAGATAAGCCACAAACGCTTGACCATTTGGAAGAACAACATTTGCCGTGGTATTGCCGATATACGGCCACAAATGTGTCAAAAAGTCATCGAAAATTGGACGTCCAGATTGGACTACATCCGAGCCAGCCGTGGCAGTCCTATGCCAGAAATCATATTTAAAATGTAATGCCATAAGATTATCTTTCGAATAAAAAAAATCATGTCAGTCGAATAATACCTCGTGGTTTTATTGCAATTTAAAGTTCTATACCTCTAAAAAATACACATTTTATTAAATTCTTATTTATTGTTTAGGGAATATGAAATTGTTATAACCAATATGCTTAATAAAATCCTTTTGAAAATTTTTTAATGTGTTATAGAATTCTTTTAAATGCAACGATATTATAGAAGTCCAAAGTATAATAATTGTT
This sequence comes from Trichonephila clavipes, assembly GCA_019973935.1. Lineage (NCBI taxonomy): Eukaryota > Metazoa > Arthropoda > Arachnida > Araneae > Nephilidae > Trichonephila > Trichonephila clavipes. The sequence continues at coordinate 549,097 of BMAU01017002.1, read as the reverse complement.
ACAATTTAAGGCTTCAAGACCTCTTGTTGAGTAACATATAATTCCTTCTCATTTCGAAAATGAAACGCACTTATAATTAGTGATTAGCACTTTTTAAATTTATCTTATATTTTTTCTAAGGTTTTGATTATTTTACTGTACTTTCACTTTGTTTAAAATTGAATATCTATGTGCTTGTCTGTTATATATGTTTGGAAAAGTTTGTTTATTGGTAAATGGCAACTTTTTTTTAATACTTGACAAGATAAAATATAAATAAATAGAGTCAGAGTAGTATAGTATGCTCGCATCTTTTATCTTAAGAAAATCACACACTTATTAATATTTAGAGAATTGACATTATTAACCGAAATTCAGAACACTAAAAAAGCCGAAAATCTGGTAGTTTTTTTTTTCGTTACTTTTATAAAAACAGGTTATGATTGCATTACATAAAATACACGATAACAAAAACAATTCTACTTATTCGATGTCACACATGTTCTAAGGAAAATAAATATTTTTTTTATTGAATAATCACAATCCTTCTCTTTAAAGTAAATAAATTTAATAATTCGACTTTGTGTTTAAATTTCTTATCCAAACCACAATAAAATAAACCAAAGAGTCAATTTATGTGAGATAAATTTCACCTTATCTGTACCGTCAGAAACAGTTTGGAATTGGCTTAGAACTTTTGTTGAGCTATCCAAATGAAGTGTTGAACTTATGGAGGATTACAGTAAAAAATACAAGGTGTTTTGAGAGAAGTTTGCCTTCTCTCATCCACTTTTAGAACATCTGGTACACAGTGTTGTCTTATTAGTGTAAGAGTGGACTGAAATAGAAACAATAACTTTATATAAACAATGTCTAACAAATCAATTTTGCATGCGTAAGAGCATGATTGAAAAAAAAAACCCTTATGTTGAAAATTTCCATATTCTTTGCAGAATTTGATTATTTATAACAATGCAAACAGTCCTAACAAATCACGCGTTGCTTCTGTATGCGACTTTAAGAAACAATCAAACATTGATAAGCTCAATTTACGCGACGTCATAGTCACATGATCATGATAACCACTGTTTTGCCAATTCGTTTAAAAAATCATGCGACGTCATAGTCCCACGATAAAAACAATCATGTGTTTCCAGCTTATCAGTTCATGCCCTTGGTTGCTTCCATTTTTTAATCTTTTCAGAAACTTTCTCTTACAGAAAGAAATTTCTCAAGAAAAATAATGCACATAGGTACACAAAATGCATTTTATTTAAAAGTATATGCATAAAGAAAGAAATATTTTTTTAATTTTTTGACGAATTTTTTTAATTATATTTGTACATTTTGACCTAATTACAAACTTTGAACCACGGTCAAGTGACGAGGGAATATTCAGATCAAATGAATATTTGAATTACTCTCAGAACTTTAAGTAACAAATGATTACACCATGCAATGAATTGGCTGAAAAATTATTATTTCAAAAAAATTACTGCTGATATTTCATATTACTTATAATAATGTTCATCCACGTCAGACTGACCATTTGACCGGAACATTTACTCATGCACTTTAGCGTCCAAGATCACGAAAACTGACTTTAGCATAGTAGGACTTGACTTTAAGGGGCTGTTGGGGCACTGAGTTTAGTTTAGTTTCATAATATTAGTTGCACGTTAAATATACGGTTATAATCCATACATACGAAACTTTAATGTACTTGAAGTCATTTTAGCTTTTAAAACAACTTAATTGCGAAGAGAATAAATTCAATTGGGAAATGTTTTACCAAAATAACTGAGCTATTTACCAAGAACACAAACAAATTCCATATTCATAGATTCATGATTTCAGTCGAATAAAACCAAAACCTTTATTTTTTAAATTTATAGAACATATTTTTAATAGAGGAAAACTAAAAAAAGATTTAATAACCAACAATGCAACATATTTATAAATAATAATATTCGAACACATATAAAAATAATATAACTATAATCTATCTTATATTACAAAAGAGGAAACAAGGATCAAAATATTAAGTAAAAATTATTTAAAAGAAATAATAAATTATTAAAAACTAACGGCGCATTCTATGAAAAATAATATTTTAAGACATGTGCAAAATTTGAATCATTAGTTATAAGTAACATGAGACTTATATTTTCGTTTCACGACTTTCGAAGGATAAAATAATATTTCCGTATAATTTGAAAAAAAAATATTAAAATTTTCGTTTGAATGGTCTTTTACGAATCAGAAAATTAAAACCTCTTCATCAATAAATTCTCTAAGTGATGAAAAAACATTTTATTTTCGCCCAATGGTCTAAATTCTTGTTTGGCTTTCAAAAGAACGTTTATCACAAATGTTGTTAAAATATAATTATTCTGTTTGGAGCTCCAATTTGAAAAAAAAATATCAAAGCGTATATATGGTGTAATTATTTTAATCATTCCAAAAAAAAAAAAAAATTTCTATAATTTTAATTTTTATTAATATATGTAATCTTTTGTTAGCATAGATAAATGTTTACAAGTTTGTAACGGCTCCATCTACAAAGAAATTTAGATGGATTCTTTAGAAGAAAAAATGGAAACAAATTATATTTCTTTTCAAAGCTATTTATTCAGGACTTGGTTACTCTGCCCATACTTTACTTTCAAAGTAAACTGCTTATAAGTGTGTTTATATTTAAATCAGTACTCATCTGAAATATACTTAACTGTTAAAAGCAAATTAGATAGCAGCATCCATCGTTAAAGTCTCATTTTGTGGCCATTAGTTAAACTGATTCATGTTTAACATTACAAAAGGGACTTGCAATTGACTTTAAATGACAATGTTTTTCTGTAAAAAGTTAGGCCCTTACAGAAAATAATTAATGAACATGTCCTTGTTTTTGATTATATAGGGCAATTAAAAAATCAAACCGCTGTGTTCAACAGAAAAAAACTGCATATATTTTTCTTTTAAAAATAATTTTTTCCATAACATAAATTCAAAAATGTTCTTTGAGTTGCTCTTATAATTAAATAACTTATTCTTTATTTAAAAGTAATAATGTTCTTTCAATTAAGTCATATATTCTACTCTAAATTTGATTTTAATAAAAACATTTTTTCGTTCGGAATGTAACAGTACATTTGAGTTCTTACTGAACGTATTAAAAGATTCATATAATTCAGTTTTAATGAAATTATATTGTTTAAAAATATGTGTGAATTGTAATCTAATCATAAACACTAATTCTTAGAGGATAACAAAGTGAATAATTATACGTTTTGCTAAGTAAATGTAATTGTTGATTTTCTGGAATAAAATTAGAAATGAATATGTTTCTTTATTGTGTAAGAAGAATCTAAACTTTCTTTCGATATATATACGAGGTAAGATTTAAAAGTTCCCGGACTAAGTGTATAACTTTAAAAATATTACTAATTAAGACTACAGAGTACCTAAACATTTCTTAATTACCGATTTTTTTGCATTTTCTAGTGGCCCAGATCATAGAGAATCTGGTCACCAAATTTCAGATATGTTGACAACTTAGTTTTTAAGATATTTGAAGTTTCATGAGCTATAGTTTTGGTTTCGGTTTCCTTTTAATGCGTTTTTCTACTCTTAAATTGAATTGATTAAACATGCTTTTAAATTTAATCTACTATTTTTGAGTGGAATGGTTAATTCCAATTTTCCTTACTAAAATCATTTCTGCTTAATTATGTTTTGAGTTGTTTGAGTTATCATAATTAATTAATTAAGATTATTTTCCTGGCTAATTTTTACTTTAAAAATAGTTTTTTATAACTGTATCAATATTTTTCCTGTAGAGGAAATGCCATGGCCAAAACGTTCTCAGGTTATTGTGAGAAACAATATTTCGAAGAGATGGAATACTACTGAAATGATGTATCTAAAATTCAGTCGTCAGCTGATACTTATTTTAGACTTCCGAATTCAAATGTTGCAGATATATATGAATATTTCCTTGATGTGTGTGTGTACTAAACTACATTATACTAAACATATTGTAGTACTATATTTTAGTATTTTAAAGTCGTACGACAAGAGCTAAAACTTCCTAAATTGTCCCAATTTAAAGCTGAAAAAAAAAATTTTTTGATGAACAAACTTGGCTCTTTTTAGCTTATGTTAGTATCATTATTTTTTGTACATAAATGCTTTGCGTTTCAAAACTTTTGTGAAAATGTTAGGTTAGTATTAAATGAATAAACTGTCGTCTTAACAAATGCTATCCATATTATGAAAAATATATTTTGAATTAAGAATATAATTTTCAGTCGTATTAATTTAAATTAGCGTTTTAATGTAGAATATATATTGAAATACAACATATTAAAAATTAGACCTTTGCGGGCATTATGAGTTTTTGTTTTACGCCTTCACAAACTTTAAATGATTTTTTCTTAAACTTTAAATTTTGAAGGTATAATTTTTTTTAATCCCTAAGGTTTTTTTTTTTTCGTTCAAGATAGAGCCTTGAAATTTTTGTATATACTACCAAATATATGTTCTATGAAAGTTAGAATGAACTTAAGGCTATAGGATCTATGGTTAATTTTTAAAAAAAATGCTACATTTGATATTTTAAAAACATTAGTGGATTTTCCAGGTTTTCTTAGAAAAATAATTATTAAAAATCAACAAGGGAATATATATAGATTTTGAAATCCATACTAACTTTTATTCCAATAGTATAAAAAACATAACTTAAAATGACTGAATTTTTTTTGAAATTGAGGATTTTATAAAAGTTTGAAAAAACTTAGAAAATTCCTAATTTTTTAAAATTGTAAAATGATGGCTGGTCAAACTATTTACTTTTAGAATTAGCATAATAATATAATCTAAATATAAAGCATAAATTATTTTTAAATTAACTGTCTCCAAAAATTTATTTTGAAAAAGGGTACTGTGTAGTTATAACTTGCATATACACATCCTCCTTCAAAATAAGACCCTTGAGCAACAACAGACATTTATCAACACTTGTAAAGTCATCGAAACATTTTTGAAATCCCTTTTTAGTCATGTCCTTCAATTCAGACTGCGAAGCCCTTTTAACTTCATTTGCATGTTGAAATCGACGGCCTGCAGATCGTGGTGTTTTAAAGTTGCCGATGCTCTCTTGAATTGCAGATCGTATGAAAAACACTATTTCTCAAGTAGGGAAGGTTCTTTTTTGTCAACAGACGAGATTGAGTGTCGCAGGGAAATGATTAAATTAGGAATTTCGTCAAATCGTTAAGAGAGATGATCAATTCACGAAAGATGTTAAAATAAGAAATCTGTAAAGTAATTTCCCTAAGGAAAGGGATTTGATCAAATCCCTAAACTGTTTTAGTGAAATGATGAAATAATATTGTCAAGAGTTTAAAAGTGTCTAATTAGCAAATATGGTGTATCATTATAGGGAGAGTAATTAATGTAACAAAACCATTGAATTACAAATTATTCATTCGAAAAGTTAATTAAAAAATAATTAGATACTAAAGCTGGTACTTTTTTTAAAAAAAGAGAAGTTTGTAGTAGAATTTCAAACAATTTATTAAAAAAAATATACTTTAATGTGGTATTTCAGAAATATCCTGCTATATTTGTAACATCTTTTTTTAGTTAATATTTTCTTTTTTAAAATATCTTTTTTATTAATTATCAAGGAGCTTTTTTAATCTATAAAGTGGGCGTGGTTGAATTCCCTAATTTGTTTATTTAATTTTTTTCAATTGAAGTTTTACCCAGTTTCTAATTCTCAGGCATACAAAAGCGATATATCAATCGAAAGATAATGCAAAGAATATAACTAAATAAAACTAAAAAAAAAAATGATAGGATACGTCAGACGCCCGCTGCAGCCTGGCACGGAGGAGGAGAGAGGGAACGTAAAAGGGAGTGGTAACAAGCAAACACAGAGTTCTATAAATGCTGAATTGTTCATTTCATCGTTTCATCATTTCACAGTTTTGGTATTTGATCAAATAAGTGATTTGCTGAAAGTATCATGGAAATGACCTAAAACAGACTTTATTTTGACATCTTCCGTGAATTAATCCCCTCCCTTGGGTATTTCATGAAAGCCCTAATTTAATCATTTCCTGCGACATATAAACACACCCTATGTATGTTGAAATAATTGGTCAATATCCGTTCACATGTGGCCTCGAAAATCCCAAATGATTCTGCTATATTTACGATTTTATTTAAATCATCTTCTGACATAACACAGCAGAAGCCTTCTCGTCGTTCTCAGCGGTACGGGAAGTATGCGGAATAGCCCAGAGCGTCCGTCGTCTTCGACACTTTCCCTGCTTTGTCTTAAGCGTCGATGCCACTGAAAGGCTTGCTTCCGTGGTAATTTACCATTGCCGTGCACATGCTTCAGCATTTCGTAAGTCTTCGTAGCACTAGTCCCAAGCAAATAAAAAAAAATGATATTCATTATCTGCTCAACAATCACCATTTTGTTTCAATTGCCGGTTACTAATTGCATCCGAATACAAAATAAGACACCCTGAACAGTTACCAACTCCGAGATTTGGAAAAAACTACTTTTAAAACGGAGGAAGAATGCAGTAACACATAAATGTTATCGTAGTCACTCTAATGCAAATCAGTTTCATGTTATAGGCTCAGTCCGGGAACTTTAAATCGTACCTTGTAATTAACTGATATAGTCTGTGGTGTATAGAACTCGTGACATTTGGTTCCGTAAGCACGTAACATACTACTGGACCAAAATGATCACTTCAGTCTGCAGGCTGATTTTGACTTATGTAAATAATATCACTACAGTCTCCACCACCAGTGGGTCGGTGGATAGGCGAACGACAATATGATATATATAAGCCAGTAACAGCCTCTGATCATACGTTATATTACGTGCTTATATACGAATCTGTAGGTCATAGGTTCTACCCTCCATATTGTTGACTTATGTACTGAACTAAGAAAAACACAACCTTCACGCAACTGCCGTGGCGCCATCTACCATCCACAAGGGCAATAAATTTCGACATATTCATTCGATGCAACAAGCAAAGTCGTCAGACCCACTTGATGCAGCAAACGATGTCATTAAACCCACTTGACACAGCAAGCAATATCGTCAGATTCACTTGATGCACTAGCAACAACGCTCACACTAGCAATAACAAATATACCGTTCGTTCGCTTATGCACTGACTCACTGAAAGGGGAGTATTGTAGCGCTGACATCTACTTAACCCACTAACAGCCACCGGACAGAGGTGATCCCTTTTGTTAGTGGTATGTTACATGCTTACAGCAGCTAAGGTACCGAGTTCTATTCTCCACAAGCCAACTCCTTTCAAATTTGGTGTCATAACAAAAGCATTTTTATTAAAACTAAACGTTCTCTGCACGCTTCGCTGAGTATTTCATGGCATTACATACTATAATTCTCTCTTTAGATTACTGTTATATAAATCCTAGTACTAAGCATTTTAAAATAACATATTTGCACTTGACATAAATATTTTTATAGCACTTAACATTCATTTTAAAGGGCATTCCTTGATATTTTTGTTTTTATGCTTCTTTAGCATATAGTCAAATTCTTCATACATCGTTTTTACGGATTTCCATTCGACAGAAAAAACACATTTGTCAAATTTTAAGTTTATAAGCCTAATAGCTCAAAAACGGGACATTTTATCGGTCAAGCTTCCGTAACCTCTCGTGTGTTTCGATTTCCGTCAAACTCCTTATAAGGGGATATACACTCCGCAATAAGAATATGATTGTCTAATTGTTCATATATAGGAAGCATTTCTGTTAAGAAGGGGGATCCGTAATATCCCCACCCCAGGCACCTGCCTTGAGAGTCAATTTCCGGAAAACCCGTTCGTAGTGGTTTAGGGTAAGCATGTTTCTTCTCTACTGATTAACAAAACATACTTACCAAAATTAAAACATGTTGATCGATTAGTTCAAAAACCCAGATTCTTTTTAATAGCACCTCTTCAAAATGCCTTTCTTGTTTATCTAGACACGTTAAGGGAATATTCAAGCCAAAAAATAAGAATAAATAAAAGAACTGCAGGTCTCATACACTTTATATATATATTAATGCAACGCCCGGTTAACTTAAGTTGATTTAATTTATTCTTATTATCCATTTTATAATACCCAGGTTCTAATTTATCATTTGGCGTCACACTATAGATTAAGTTTAAACATTAGATCTTTAATGACAAATAAAACAGTACACTAGATTAAAAAGGCCGGTTCTTAAAGTAACAATTAATTTATTAAACAATAAGATTAAAATTAAGTGACACATAACTGAATATTACTTAGCTTTGAAAGAGGGAGAGAGCGACGGATGGGATTGACCTCGGGTAGCAGGTGAGCTTCCCGAAATTGGAGGTTTTTTCTGGCAGACGAAGAAGGAGTAAAAGGCCCCGAGAATTGTCGTGCACGAGCTTTTAAAGTTGACCAGATCACTTCGAAAAGAATCCGCTACGGATTCATTACCGTCAAATCTACCACCCTGATTGGAGCGCAAGAACATAACCTTGCCGGCCATAAGGTCCGTTGAACCTAGACGCACCCACATTCCTGTGTAATCCCTATTTCCTGTAAACAGGGCAAATGCAAAAAATAAAACTGTATCTCAGGGGCCGGCGGCCTCCCATCAATATATATATATATATATATATATATATATATATATATATATATATATATATATATATATATAACCCCGACGCAACGAGAAGTTGCTCGATTGTAATGACATTTTTTATGCAGAAACATTTGTAGCGAACATGCAAATTATTAAAATTTGGTGTCAAATGAATAAACAGAGGGAGCTACAGTGCATCGGAACTGTGCATTCAGCAGGTGTCTATAAGAAGATATTCCCAATGTGATGGTCACACTTTCGGTTGCGTTGCAATTTAGTATAATTTTGAACGACTGAAAAAACGCCTCGCCGTAGGATTCGAGCTCGTTGTGAACAACTGTCAGAGTTTATAAGAGGTAATATCATTACATTGAAAGATGCAGGTAGGGGCTAATCGGAGAATCGCTCGTCATATGGGTCGAAGGGATGCGGCCATTAGAAAACATTCTAGCAAGAATTGGTGGACGTTCAAGATGGTAGTGGTCGACAGAGATCGGGATGACAGATTAATTGTTGAATTAGTTGTTTTTGACGTCTGCGTAATGACAACTGCGAGTATATGACGCATGCCTGAAGATGCCTGCGTGCGCACCCTCCAGCCGGATGATACATTCGGAGAAGCTGAAGGATTTCAGTTTTGCTGACGTGGGTAATAACTACTTTACACACATCGAAACCCACAATAACTTTTGTTACCCTTTTGTTTTTATTAAAATTTTAGTCGGAAAGACTTGGTTCGTCAAATTATTTAAACTCGTGACACTCACGAACATTTTTCACAGCGCCTGATTTATCGCTATTAACCATCAGACGTGCGACCCACACACGAATGTCCCCCATGACTATTTACTGACGGCTGATAGAGGGAAATTTGCGCTTGTACCAACCACCACACCCCCTGCCAATCACGCCTAAACACTGTCAAGATAGTGGTGCTGGGCTTGATCAGGTTGGAATCATGCTGACTGGGGACTTATAGTGTTTAGAGACGAATCCTGCTTCCAGTTGTGTTTTGATGATCATCGAAGACGTATTTTCATTCAACGTACCGATCCTGTTTTCAATATTGCTCACCACATAAGCCCTCAACCCCAAGTTATGACCTACGGTTCCCTTTCTTTTCACAGCCGAACCCTGCGGTCGTCACTAGAGGTACACTTACAGCCCAGCGGTATGTCGACGACATTCTGAGAATTATTTTGCTGCCGTTCTTTTTGTAGTATCCTGGCATCTATCAGCAAGATAATGCCAGACCACACACGGCACGTGTTGCAATGAGTTGTCTTACAGTTTATCAAACACTTCCTTGACCAGCCAGATCACACAATATATCTCTCCAATCGATCATGTCTGAGATATCATGGAAATGCGACTGCATCTACCAGGAAAGGCTGATGACCTGGCCTGACAACTGGAGCAAATTTGGCAAGAAATACCGAAGGAGAACATCAGAGTTCCTTATCACTTTATACAACGCCTTGTGGCGACTTGCATCCAATCTAGATGGGGGTTAACACCTCATTGAGCTCGTTACTTTGTAACTATGTAACTATTCTATGAATTATTCAATTTTTCTCAAATTTCAATCATTTTCTATTATGTACGTAATCTTTCTACTCACCAATTTTTGTTACTATCGGACAATTTGATCTTGGTGCGTTGTTATTTTTTTGTTATAGAGTGTAGTTTAGAAAATTCACCATGGAAGACAAAATAAATGACCGAGAGAGTTATATTTATATTATGTGTTAGCTGTACCAATATTTGAAAAATATCCTGTATTTCTGCTCTTTTTTTCCCTTCAAATTATACCCGTTTACTATAAATAAAATCACAAAACATATTTTGTTTTGAATAAATGTCTGTTAAAAATGTATTTCTGTTACAGCATGCCTTCGATACGACAAATTATTTTTTCTATATAAAAAAGTTTTTCGTGACGCTGTAATAAATTTGTTACATTGTATCAAAACTATGTCAACGTTCAAGATAACTGGAAAATTTGGTAACTCCGATTTCGCATGTGTAGCACGCGCTGAATTCTCAAAGATGTTTTTCGTTTCACATAATGTCGCCAAAAGTGTTGCAAAAGTGCATCATTGTAAGCTATCACAGAAAAATATTGCAATGATTGCCTGGACTGGATTTGCTGCATGAGGAGAAAGGCGTAGTCCCATTCAAAGATTAATTAATAACCATCGGAATTAAATACTCTACGCTCCAGGAAGCGGCAAGAGCAGCAGTTTATCAAAGTATAAAGACTTTATCCATGGAGTATTGGACGATGTAACTTCAGTGTAGTTAACTCGAGGGGAGCGCCAAGAACGAATTTTTCGAAAAAAAAAACAAATGAAGAGAACTACGTAATACATGTAAATTACAATTTTACACTTTGAGCAAAAAGTTTGAAAAGTTGTGTAAATTGTACAATGGGTAATGATTCATTGTCAGGCGGACAGGATGCCCCCCCTCCCTGTCTTCTTAAAAGTTAAAAGTTAGATTCGTCGATTTCCAAATTCGAAACAAGCGTACAAAGCTCAATCAAAACATTCATCACTAGTCTTACGATCGAACTTTGATTTTTCAGAAGGACTGTGAACTAATCTGGATTTCAATTGAGACTCATTAAAAAAAAAAAAAAAAAAAAATTATCCAAAAAATGTTGCATATAGTATTTAAAAAAATCCATAAAGAAAATTTTAAAACAGGATACACTATTTAACCACAAACACAGCACACTTTCTTTGTTGTATAAATAACCATTGCACACAGCCATATCAATAGAAATATACATTATCCTAAAAAAAAAATTCAAGCATTTCATTTTTATAAAAATAATTTTTTTTTGATAACGTTTTCCGCAGCTGTGATTCATTATTCCTTCCGATGAAAGTTTTACGACAGTGAATACATAAATTTTTTAGTATCATTGGATGTTTTTAATCAGATCAAATGTTGGTAATACCCATGCTAAAAAGAACGTAAAGTGTTAAAAATAAATAAATAAACATGATTACGGATCTTCTCTCCACATCTATTGTTTTTTGAAGGATAAAAACAGCGATTAAAATATGCGTTAAAAACACGTGCGCTCTTTTTCGTTATATCAGTTACTTTTTATCGTGACACATTTCCAGTTTAATGATTAAACTTTTGGAAGTTGGATTGTCGTCAGAATTAATTTCCTTTGAAGAAATTCCAAATATTGACGCAATGCTTCGATCTGTTACAAGAGCTCAAAGCTGTGGTACTGGACAAGGATTTAAAAAGTGCTCGCGTAAACAATAAATGTATTCTATTAAACAGGGTGCATTTTTAAAAATTATGAACAGTTCAATCTAAAGTTTCATCATAACAATTCTTGCTCTAATAAATAATAAAGAGTAAAATAAAAGTATGTCTTAACATTTTAAATAATATTCCCTAACATTTTTGTTTTAAAAAGTTCACACAATATATTTGTGAAACAACAGTTTTTCTTCCCACTATGTATTTTTGTTGATAATATTTAAATATAATCTGTTTTTGCACAACCTTACACATATTATTTTTTCACCCTTTTTTATGTTTAACGAATAACAAAATGAGCAATGTAATAAATTATATCATCTCTGATTTCTCTTATTATTGATCAATTATTCATCCGCAAAAAGAGATGAACTGTATTTTTTGAGAGATTTTTGCTACTTATGATCAATTAGTTAATAAAACACCATTGAAATTATTTTTTGGAGTATACTCCTTTAGAATCGATTTTTACATAAAGCACTCGGTATAAAAATATTATGAGGAGTACATTTTTTTTAAAAAAGCTTTAATAAAAATGCGTTACGTGCGCTTCTGAACATGCACTAAATCTCTGTCCGAAGAAATAATACATTTAACTAAACATTTAATAACTTCGTTATTTACAAAAATGATGACACGGATTTTTTCCAAGTATCAAATGGTGTGATCTGTGTGTTCTTCAAAGATTGAAAAAAAATGATTAAAAATTACAAATTTAAAAGAAAACTTGATTTTCGCCCGATACCCCTTTTACAAAAAGTCATTATAGCAGTTTTTTACCCCTTACATTTTTTTGTTGAAAAATTCCCGTTAATTGTTACCTATGGGAGAAATTTGGAAAACATATTTTAAAAATTAAGACCTGAAAATATTTTAACTTTAAAAAAATTCGCAAACTACTTTTAATAGCGTTTTAGCGTATTTTTATGAATACTTCATGATGTAGATGCGCGTTATACGACGAATACACCTAAAGATTAAAAGTTGCTTTTTTGAAAGTACGGATGCGCGTTATACGACGAATACACCTAAAGATTAAAAGTTGCTTTTTAGAAAGTATGGGTGCGCGTTATACGACGAATACACCTAAAGATTAAAAGTTGCTTTTTTGAAAGTATGGGTGCGCGTTATACGACGAATACACCTAAAGATTAAAAGTTGCTTTTTTGAAAGTATGGGTGCGCGTTATACGACGAATACACCTAAAGATTAAAAAGTTGCTTTTTTGAAAGTATGGGTGCGCGTTATACGACGAATATACCTAAAGATTAAAAGTTGCTTTTTTGAAAGTATGGGTGCGTGTTATACGGCGGTCCACGTTATACGCCAGATTTTACGGTTCTTACTCGTGAGAACCGAGCTTCCTAAAAAGTTTCGAGCTGCGAAACGACCCTCTGAGAAGATAATTTACTGGTATACAAAATGAAAAGCATAAAAAAAAAATTCCGTAATGAAGCACCATCTCCAAATCTCTTGAAACTAGTGGAAAAGTATAAAGTAGTAAAATTATTTAACAAATGTGACTCCTCACGGGGGGAGGAATGTGATGGGTAGTAAAAGTGAAAATATATCAATACTTTAAAAAAAACAGACATGCGTAGATTTGTTCTCACTGGTGAGGAAGAAGAGTTCTTGGAAAATAAATAAAACACAAAAGTATACTATTCCTGAAAAAGAATGGATAAGAAACAGAGGGGAGAAATGCAAGATGAAAATATCTTTTTTCCACTCCCCCCCCCTATTATATTTTTGGTAAGAGGGCGCGAAAGACAGATACCATTTAGCAGCAGAGTGCGTAGACCCATACACAGGAAAGATATCAACAATGTTCCTCGGGTTCTCCTGGCAAAACAGGACAGGTACGCTCCAATTTTATATTAGCTCTGTATTATTTTACCAGTACATCCTCTACTAGCATACAGTTATGAGCGGAGTTTTTGACGCTAAATGTTTGATCTGTCAAATAAATAAATAAAATCAATAGTAATAAAAATTGCAGAAATAAGATTTATTTTACATAAGAAAAATGTTTGGCGTGTATATCCATCTTGATACTTATTTAAAGCGTTTTTTGCTGTAAAGCTAAAAATTAAGAGGTCCGTCACCAATAGCTAAAGTTAGTAAAAATACATTTATAAAAATATATTTCAAGCCATGAAATAGAAAAAAAATACTTTCTAAGCATTCACAGTCACGCTGCTCTCTATTATATTTTATTAAAATAACACTTTTTAGGAAAAGAGAGCTTTCCTCGACAAACTTCAAAATACTGAACCATGGTTAAGTAACTAACGAAAAATACATTTGAGCCGGAATCTCGTGCTCCAAAATTCTACACCACTCAACGTGAGGACTTTGAGGTTCTACAGACATGCATCATCACTTTTGGACCAGGACTAGAGGGAGGGAGTTACAGTTACATATTATAGTCACAATATATCTGAACGAGTCACTAGAACCATGTTCTAGTTACCAGGATGATACCTGGCCTGCCACCCCTTCTCCTAACCAACACACCACACTAGTGGGTGGATATTGAGCTTTTACATATTTAACACGCATTAACCCTCTTTACACGGTGTCTTCAGTGGCATCAGGACCAAAAACCGAGTCATTCTCCTCATGAGTTCATGACCATAACTAATAGGCTTCTGCAGTTTTAAGAAACTGCGGTAGCCCAGCGGTCAAGGTAAACAGACACGAAGCTGGAATGTTATGAGTTTGAGCCTAACATCAATGAAGGCTCTCTGCCCGGCCAGAGAGCACCAATGCACGTTAAATATAGCAATGATTAATGTCCTCCCATTGGAGAGGGGGTTACTCAGATGGTTTCCTCGTCACAAGACCATGATTCAGACTTACAAGTACCAAAGCGTTCGAGGAACTAAAGATTTCGGAGACGTTAATATTCCTTCACTCACTTACCATAGTCTGACAATACTTTGCATTGTCTTTGAAAATCAAAATGTACAATACTGATTATATCGCTGAACAATTTAGTCAAATTAGAAAACAACGTTGACAGCTATGACATGTATCAAATAGTAGAAAACCTTCTTGACATTCTATGTCCGAGTGGTCCAGATCGTGAAATCGTGATCATCTCTGTTTCTGTTGAGCAATTTGTTCAATTAATTGTACGGTGATAGAAGGCGTAACATGTAGATTAGCTGATGCTCGATATATATGTTGAGGTTGAATGACCTTTCGTTGATGAACTGTGACAATTTAAAGAGGGATACAAGTTTATATGCCTTTCACGTCCCAAATCGTATGACATACTTAAGACCCAAAATTACAATATCTGTCCAGAGTAGCTCATTCACCGTTTCCAAGTTAAACGTTAATAAAAAAATCAAATCCATCCGAGCCCTAGCACAGTTAAATTATTCCCGTATAAAGGAGATGTTACATTCTAAATCGATCATGGCTCCGAGTTCTCATGTTGGGATAGTGTGTCGGAATTTTAAATAAATTAATGCCAGCTTAGAAGTCATCCTTGTCACTTGATTGAGGTTCAGAATTAGGTCTTTTTTTCGCCAATAATGCTCTTTAAAATTTGAAATGTGGCGTTAATGAACAATCAACCAGATTTTGCTCAAATATTCTTTTGAACTAGTAATATCTTATCCTTTGCTTATCTCCCTTCAACAAATGCCAATCTTGCGATAGTTAAATAACAAAGTTCAAATATCTAATGGTCAAATTCCTTAATCTGTTTCATGAATTTGACAACACTATGCAGTGACAAATGAGTGATGGAAGTAAAGGCACATACCTTGCATTTTCTCAAAAATAAATTCTTCTAAACATTCTAGTGGCCGCGGTAGCCTAATGGTCAAATTACATGGTCTCATGGCCGGCATTACATGAGTACCAGCCTAGTGCTAATGATGACCCACTGTTTTTTTAAGGGAACCGCCACATGTTTAAACTATCAAGGCTCAAACATCTTCCCGTTGGTGTCGAGGGTTCCACCTCAGGTGTCTTCTTGGTCACTTCACCTTTACCTAATGGTCAAATTCCATGGTCTCCTGGCTGGCATTACATGAGTTCCAGCCAAGTACCAATGATGATCCCTGTGTAGAGAGGACCGCTGTATGTTTAATCTGTCTAGACTCAAACATCTTCCCGTTGGTGTCGAGGGTTCCAGCTCAGGTGTCTTCTTCGTCACTTGACCTTTATCTAATGGCCAAATTCCATGGTCTCCTGGCTGGCATTACATGAGTTCCAGCCAAGTACCAATGATGATCCCTGTGTAGAGAGGACCGCTGTATGTGTTTAATCTGTCTAGGCTCAAACATCTTCCCGTTGGTGTCGAGGGTTCCAGCTCAGGTGTCTTCTTCGTCACTTGATCTTTATCTAATGGTCAAATTCCATGGTCTCATGGCTGGCATTACATGAGTTCCAGCCAAGTACCAATGATGATCCCTGTGTAGAGAGGACCGCCGTATGTTTAATCTGTCTAGGCTCAAACATCATCCCGTTGGTGTGGAGCAGCGAAATGAACCTGTGACCCACGGGCCGCATGAGGCCCTGTGGGCATTTCTGGGTAACCCACTCACGGTCCATTACACAACAAATTCAGTTACTTATGAATAATGCATTAAATAGATAGCGAGAAATTTATAAATCAAGCAATAAAATATACTAATTTTGTTGTTGATGTCACTCGGGTACGAATTGCACTATTTGTTTTAACTGTAACGGTGAGTAGTAACAAACAACAGTGAAATAGTGAACTGAACCGGAGTAGGGACTATTTTATTGCTAAAATTCAGTTTTTATGATAAACAAAAGAAATTTATTCAGTCTGGAGAGATGTCAGTCAAAACTCCGCTTTTCTGCATTTAATAAATTCCTATTTGCCAATAAGAATATAAGAGAGGCTTTTTCAAAAGAAAAAAAAATGAACTATCATACAGCTATGCTTGTGTGACAGTAGAATGTAAACCAGGAACTTGGGGGAGTGAGTGAATATTAACAAGGGATTTTGGCGACGAACCACGTAATTTTTAACCATGGCGAGGAGTACCCCTGAGTTGGAAACCCTATCTCCTAACTACCACACCACACCAATTAGAGGATGTTTGACCTCTCGACAGTTTTAACGGACATCGCTCCCCGAAACGGTGGGTCTTTAGTGGTATTGGGCTCGAACTCATAACATGGGTGCCATGATCCGTTACCTTGACCACTGAGCAATCGTAGCCATTAGGAGCTTGGTCTTAGATTAATATTTTAATCAATTTTCCACATTTTAAGGGTCCTATATATAATGCCCTATATCAGTAAAAGCGAACCTTTTTAGATCAACGTGCCATTTTTCTATAACAAATGTTGAAGGAGGTATGGACTTGCCGTCAAGTAATTTCGACTAGTGATTATTGAGAAAATAATGCGACTAAATACTAACAACTCAAACTCTTTAATTACATTAAAACAAATACATTTTGCACAGTATAATAGTAAATGTTTTAGTTATACGAGAGAGAGTAATTCAAATTAAAGTAACAGAGTGAGAATTCTGTTGTGGTAGATTAGATGACAAATAACGTGCATTATGTTTGTAAGATGTTATTTTTACCAGAATGCAAGCTGAATTGGAGTCATCTTCCAAACGGTTTCTATATGAGTTTTAATGTTATTCATCTCAGAAAATAATGACTCGCAGGCATATGTGGATAAAACTATGGCTAAAATAACATGAATCATTTTTTTTCAAGCAGCTAATTGTATCTGGAATCGAATTACATGTTTCCAAATTTCATTACTAGCATTTTGACTTGTATTGCTTGTTAATATTTTTGTTTTAATCCATTGCAACTTTATGCTTTTTCAACAATTTTTTTTATCTATATTGAATTAGACTGGAAATCAAATCAGTTGTATTTCAAATTTTTCACTTTACAATCGACAGCATAGGTACAGATTCCGTTTATTAAAAAAAGTAACATAAAAGTACATAAAAAATAGAGCGTTTCGATAATTCTTTGAAGTGAGAAAATCTTGCTAGAAACTGCGACCGGTCACTCATTTTTCTCTAAATGCATCATACTGATCAGTGGCGTGCCATCAATGACGCGCGTGCCACTGTTTTTCCATCACTGCCCTATGCCAATGCTGCCTTGGTTTAGAAAGCTTTTTTTCATTAATCCTCATGTTGCGACCCGTGTGAAATATGTTCCATATGTATGCGACCCTGCAGGAAAAAGTTTACCTGTGGTGTGGAGAGTTCCAGCTCAAATGTCGTCCTCATCACATGACCTTTCTCCGAATTACTAGAATCGTCACCAATCCTTCGTGTGGCTTTATAGAGTGACATAAAAATATAACTGTGTTCACATTCTGAATTCATTATTTTTGTCAAAATAGTTATCATTCATAAAATATTTATAGTGTTATAATGATAGTTACAAAATTTTGAGTCAGACTTTATATTAATAAAGTGGCAAAAAGAAAAAGATAACCTTACAAACATTTACAATTAATGAGTGAATAAATTTATTTTTATACCCTGTATAGTAGAGTGGTCCTTTTTTATGCGATGTGATTTTCTTGCGATTTGTTTTGTGCGATTTTATTTCTGCGCTACTTTTTCTGCGCTATCTTTTTTTATAGCATATATGAGTTTCAACGTTTTGGAGCCACTGTAATGCTTTATCTCAATGTACCAGTGACGTAAAAGAGAATGTTATGGCCCCCGGTAAATACGTACAAAGCGTCAGTCAAGCCTTGGGCTTCCTAGATTCCTGGGGTTGCGACAGGGGTGTACGTAACGCCAATGTAATGTGCATATTATATACATTAAAAGAAACTTCCTCATTAGTTATAAACAGTCTCCCGACAATGCACAATTATATGTTTTCTCTCAACGTGTCAACAGCACGCGCTTTATTGAGAGAACAAAACTTAAAATGACTGCGGCATTACCAATAATTTGATAGATTATGTAGAGACAGATAAGAACAGGATTCATTGTGAGCTGATAAAGCATAGGTAGGGAATTAACTTTCCAAAAAGTTGGGAAAGCATTTTCATAAAATATATACCAATTCCGAAAGAAGTATGAAATTTTACAAAGAATTTCGATCACGCATACCAGGTCATCGTGACTGTTGCAAGCAACGAACAACAATCGGCCTCCGTTTCAAAAACTTATCTCTTACATTATGGTGCCAAAAAATCAATCAATTGAATTTGTATCTTCAAATGTGACGAAAACGATTTTGAACTAATTCATCTAAAGACGATGAGTGCTTTGGATTACCAAAACAGCAGCAGTGAATTTTGTAAGTTCATTTTGAAAAGTTCTCCATATATGCAATGCGAAACTAAATGTTTTCAAAATGTTTCCAAGTGTAATTTAATTATTTATTTTGTTATGGAAGTACTTTCTCATAAATTCCGTATATGATTGGCTTATTTTCTAAGTGAGACTTTTTTATGCGGTCCCTTACCGCATAAAAATAGAAATTTCTATAGTATTTTGACGAATTTGCTTGTTACACGTAAGAATGTATGAAACATTTTCGAATACTTTTTTGTGCGGTTAATTTTATGAGGTTTCTATCTGCCACACAAAAACAGATGTTACTGTAATATTCAGCTGCAAAAGGGTGTTTTGAGACTTAGCTCGTAAAGTGAAGCCATGGTCAAGTGACGAGGGTAACATCTGAGTTGGCAAACTTTTCTCTTAACTTTCACACCAACGGGGAGATGCTGGAACCCAAGATATTTAACCTTCATCGGTCGTTCACTAAGGATATCATGTGGTACTAAGCTCGAGTTCATGATGTGCCAGATCCGATTCCAATTCATTGACCACAATACTACCACGCCCACTACAACCCCTCAAAATGGAATGAGAAAAGTATTTTGATTTCATTTTGATTTACGTCGTATTGCGAAGCAAAGCAAGTATTTTTTGTAATGACGTTGTAATTCTGAACCAAGGTCGAGTTGTGAGGATGAAATCTGAGCTCACACTCCCTATCTGATTTTCCCCACTACACCAACGGAAGGACTTCAAGCATCGGCACATTTAATGCGCATCAACTCCTCTACACAGTGGTACTTTTGAGACGACATGTCATCACCGGATACAAGTTCGTAATCATAACTACATATCTACCCCGCCGCCACAGTAATAACTATTCTTTTTCAAATAGGACTGGTATTTTATATTTTTACCATTGCAGACCTAGTACATTCCCCGGTACCTGTTATCACTTTTTAGAAGAATGTTTGACATCTTTGGCAAAAGGAACGTTGAGCGTTCCTCCATCCCATATCGATATGTATTTGGGCCTTGAAGTGGATGAGTGAGTGAATGAATGAATGGATATTAACGTCGCACTGTTCAGATACACGAAGGCCTTTGGTGACGGACCACGTAATTTTAAACCATGGTCAATTGACGTGGACGTGACCTGAGCTAGCACCCCCTCTCTTAATTACCACACTACACCACCGTAGCACGTTTCAGCTCTCGACTGATTTAATGTGATTTGCTGACCTACACGGTGGATCTTTAGCGGTTTGGGCTCGAACTGATGGCATGCCAGCCATGATCAGATACCTTGACCACTGGACTACCGCAACCCTGGGCCTATAAGTGGAGAGGCCTTGATTAAAAAGGAACTTCCTGATTGGTGAACTGGAAGGAGCAAGGGTGTGGCTAGGGTGACTACTTCGGAGACATCCGATGTGATAGAAATATTTCAGAGTAAGCGGACGAGAGACTCGTCGGCTTTTGGCCGAAAAGAATCAGGGAGTTAACACTCTATTAGCCGCCTTACAGTTGTTATCAATTTTTAGTGTGTAAACTAGAGATATATACCGATTGCCACGATCAAATTTTGATGCCCAATTTTCTCCCTAGGGGAAGCCACCTGAGCTACATCACCTAAACTAAACCGGCGCTTTAGGGATGTTTAATATGCTGCATAGCCATGCGATAGGGATGCTTTCGACTTTAAGCATCATGAAGATCCCCCGACTTGGCCTTTGGTTGAACCCGTAGTTTTGATCGTGCAAGGCAAGAGTCTACCCAAACTATGCTTCATCGCCGGCGCACATTAAAAATATAAGCTAAGAACTATTTGATGTTTGTAAGACAATTCCTTATTCTACGATTGAAAACAACTAATTTAAGTGTAAATTGTAGTTATATTTTTGCAATTAATCTAACTTCCAATCACCACTTAACGGCACTATTTGTGTACGCATATATTTAATTTGTAATTAAAAATATAAATGTGTATACGCATGTGTAATATCTAAATTTTCAAAATAATATTTATTCTACAAGCATTCAGAAGCTACAGTACAACAAAGAATCCAAGTAATCGCATTTAAGACATTCAAAGCACACTTGATTTTCTTATCAAAACGCATATATGTACAACTTTCAGTACTTTTTTTTCTTGACATCCCAAGATATTCCAGATTTTCAGATTCATCAAGTGAGTGAGTGAATATTAACGTCGCACTGTTCAGCTACACAAGGGATTTTGGTAATGGACCTCGTAATTTTGAACCATGGTCATGTGACCAGGGCGATACACGAGCTTGGCACCCTTCCCCCTCTATTAAATACCACGCCCCAGCAATGAGTGGGCGTTTGAGCTTTCGACAGGTTTAACGTGCATCACTCCACTACACGGCGGTTCTTCAGCGGTACTGGTGTCAAACTCCTTACACGCCAGCCACGAGTCCGTTACCTTGACCACTTTGCTTCCGTGTCCTCAGACTAATTAAAACTCATCAAATATTCATCATAATTTCAACTTCCTTTGTTTGAGATAAATAAAACACTTCCCTTATAAGATTTATCTTAAATTAAGATTTCACTGTATGTGTGTGTAAGATGCATCTTAAGACAACAACAATAAAAAAAATCCCATCACTTGTATTGCACGATCTCTCAGTGTCTAAAATGATTATGGAATACGAAACTAAAAAAATGATTCATTTATGACCTTCTTTCAAAAATAAAACGGTCGTAGGAGCCGAGTCCTGAGGGAGTGAGAGTTATACACTGCTGGACAATTGCTAAGGACGGATCACAAATTGCTATGTAGCATAACATTGAGCGAGACACGAGGCCTAGTAGGATAAAATATAGTTGCCACACTATTCAGACATTAGAATAAAGAATATTTATTGTTCTGGAAAGTACAAAAGCTGTGAAACATCTGAAAGGAAAAAATGTGCATTGATCTGCGTACGGAGAAATGGAACTATGCATCTAAAAGTCAACAGGCACCTTAAAGAAAGGTATCAGTACGGGATATGTCCACCGTGGAGAGTGATGCAACATTCCACACGTCGTACCATACTTTGCACAACATTATCCAGCAGCTGTTGAGGCAATTTATCCCATTCCTCTGTGAGTGCACGGATGAGGGTGTTCTTGTTTGTCGGAGGATAGTTTCGACCAGCAACTTGCCTCCCCAAAGCATTTCACACATTTTCAATGGTGTTTATATCTGGAGAACGCGCTGGCCATACGAGACGTTGAATACCCTCGCTGTCTAGACAATCCTGAACAGCGAGTGTTCGATGACATGTTGCGTTGTCGTCCATAAAAACAAATTTACCACCGACAGCACCACGGAAAAGACGAACATGATGAAGTAGAACTTCATCAATGTATCGTTGGCCCGTCATAGTCCCATTCGCATCCACATGTAGGCGCGTGCGGCCATTGGTCATGATGCCGGCCCACACCATGATACTGCATGTCGGATATCGGTCCTTTTCCTGAATATTTTCTGGACGATAAGCAGTACCACTCTCGCGCCAGATCAGTTGGCGTCTACAATCCGATGACAGACTGAATCTACTCTCATCTGAGAATAGTACGCATGCCCACTCCTGTTCAGTCCAATTGTGATGCTCACGACACCATTGCAATAGGGCAGTACGGTGCTGTCTGGTCAATGGGACACACACAACAGGTCTGCATGCGTATAGTCCTTCTCCCCTCAAACGTCTGGCAACAGTTTTTCGGTAGATCTGCTTTCCTGGGGCAGCAAGAAAGTGAATTGCCACCTGCTGAGCTTTGGTGTGCATGTTCCTTTTTGCTGATAGGACGATATATCTGTCTTCTGCAGGCTTCGTACGTCTACCACGACCTCCCCCGTGCCGTCTACTACACGTTCCAGTTGTTTTAAATGACTTCCGCAGCCGTGAAACAACGCTGTGAGCAATGTCGAACTCCCTGGCAACATCTGTTATTTTTCGCCCTTCTTTGATCTTTCCAATAATTCGGCCACGCATAAAATCATCTATGTGATGTCGGAAAGACATGCCAAAACTTTTAAGTTCGTCTATTAAATCTTTCCTGTAAAACTTTGACTTGAAACAACAACTGTCCACACGAGTCAAAACCTTTAAAGCTCTTATGAACGCTATCACGTGATGAACAGACGTGGAAAAAAATTTGCATACTCATACTTCTTACTAATATCCCGCACTTATTCTAATTTTCCACATTTTGCTTCCTTTCATTTTGTGGTTGCTATGGATGATATAGTTATCCGTCCTTAGCAATTGTCCAGCAGTGTATTATAGGCGCACGATAAAGCTGCATGAGGGTATTTGGGGACGAGCTTTGCACTCTTAAACCGTGAGCAAGTGAGTGAGATTGTGAGGTTTTTTGGCGCAAGAGCTGATTTCAGATAGACTGAGTTAAATAGAAGTATTGTCGAAAATAGAGAAATATCACTAAAGTACCTAGGTGTCGTAAAACACGTGTTTACCAAAGAGGGTAACCCCTTGGGAAGAAATATCACTAGGACACCATGGTATTGTGAGACCTGTATTCATATAAGGAAAATTATCCCCCTCCGTGAGAGAAAACCATAGCCAAGTAACGAGTACTTGACCTGAGTTGGCACCCTGATCGTAACTTCCACAAAGGGAGGACTTTTGAGGCTCGATGGATTTTATATGTGCAGCAACTTCCTCTTCACCAGTGTTGTCACCAGTAGAGGAGCGTGATAACCCTACACGGGGGCGCGAGTATAATGAAAATTAGAAAACAAAAGATGGTTAAAAAATTATTAATATACTAAAAACAAACAAAAAATGAAATACACATTTCCACTTATAAATATATCAGTGCTGCGCAATGAATTTTATTATCTTTTTAAAGTACTACGTTAGGAACAAGTTGAATAACTATCAGTGTCCCCATAGGCTTGTCATATATAAAATTAAAAACAAAAATTAACACTTGTTAATTTATACGGTTTATAATTAATCCCTTAAATGCTGGTTAAAAATTACTTGATTCGCTCCCCAATGCCACCGTTTAACACGTGACCGAGCGTATATGCGGTTTTGGGACGGGGAAGATCAAAGGAATAAAGAAACAAATAATCTGAAATAAGTAAATCCTTCGCAAAGCCAATCAAACTCCTTTTATTGCATTCCAAAGCCTTCGTAATAAATTTATGAAAAGCAGTGCACAGAAAATGTTGTAATTCAGAAAGACGTATATATACGTCCAGAACAATTAACACACTTGCTGAGTGAGACGGTTATATACGCCGGTGGCACTAAATAGGTAAATCTCGAACTGTAAGTTTAGCTTCAAAATATAGTATTGTTGAATTCAATGCATCGTTATTGTATTTGGGGGGGCGATGAAAATAATGATTGAATATTGGGTCGCGAATATTGAAAGTTTGAGAAGCACTGCTCTACACAGTATATTTCCAGATACACTCAGCTCGAACTTATGACATGCCAGCCACTATTCCACAATATTGGCCTCTAAGCTCTTAGGACCATGACTGGGTGTCATGTATGAAAACTTTTGCCCAGCCTTGTCAGATAGTTTGGTGAGAAGATGGCAGCTCATATATTGTTCCAGTCTTTTGATAATCGTTCCAATAAAAAAGTGTATTATTAATAAAACTCACTTGACTTTGTAGAATAGTATGGTCGCGCTGTATTCTGTTGGTCATGGTAACGGACCCGTGCCTAGTGTGTCACGAATTAGAGCCTAGAACCGCTGAAGACACCATATGAAGATGGAGTGAAAGCACTTTAAATATGTCAAGGCTCAAATGCACTCCCGTGGGTTGGACATGAAAGTAAATAGAGAAGTGTACCAGTACAGTTGTCGTCTTCGTCACTTGAATATATTTAAAATTTACAAGGTCCATCGCCAAAAGCCTTTAAGCAGCTGAATAGTGCGATTTTAATATTTACTCTCTCTCTGAAAGAGTAGCATTGCTAAGAAACGAAGATTTAGTAAGTTATTGATAACGTTTTTCCTCCTTGTGTTGATTAAGTATTTTATTTTGAGATAGGAGCTAATCACCCATTTATTTTTTGATAATATTAATGTGTTTCTAGACTACAAGTTAAGTGATTATGTATAGTGTTTTCACTAGCCTAGTAGGAGGGAGGGGCAGCTCCGGTGTCGTCCACGTCATTTGACCATGGTTTAAAATTACCTTACTTGTCGTTAAAAGCAATCGTGTAGCTGAACAGTGCGACGTTAATATTCACTCACTCACTTCATTAGCCTAGTGTGGGCAGTGCCTTGACTTCGTGGACGTCCTTGTATTTGTCTAATCAGGGCCTCGAGTTGCATATATTGAGGAGCCTTTTCAGATTTTATTCACCTCATCTGCCCATATTAAATCATTTTATTTTTCGTAAAGAATAAACCTCGTTTTTTTTAAGGTTTACAATGATAATCAATCAATCTACATTTTGTTCATAATTCTTTTCATAAATTGTTTTGATTTTCCAGAACGCAGGATGCGAACATGTATTGCAAACGATTACAAGTGACGTGGACAACACTGTGGATAACTTAAGAAGAAAATTTCATCAGTTTTCTATGAACAAGTAATTATATAGAAATATGTAATAACCATTTGTGGTATATTTATACCCATTTTTGCTTTTGAATATTTTAATTTGTGGTACTAATCATATATATTAAGAAATGTAAAATTACAGTATACCTGTGATTTTAGCCTTTAATTACACTTAATATGGACGAAAAACTACCCGAAATGGATCCCAAAGAATGTACGCATCGAGAAAAAAACCAAATGAGTATCTTGCGAAATTCAACTGATCTAAAGAGTTCTGCAGTATTAGAGGAGGAAATGACAAGTTCAAGTACAACTAAGGACGAAATGTCTTGCGCAAAAACGATCTCTGTTCTATCCAGTGATGAAACCTGTAGTAAGTCCGATAAAGTTGAACATACTTTGTTGCAGAAAAATTACCTTACTGTTCTCAAAAATCATTTAAAAGACAAAGAAATCGCTGAATCATCGCACAATGTCAAATCTCCTGAGAAAAAATCTAAATTATGCAGTTTAAAACGCAAGATTCTAGACCATGTAAAAAACGAAGGAGAAAGCAAGTCCGATGGACAAAAAAGCAAAATTTTGAAATCTTATGTTGCTGATGGAGATGCCGCGTCCCAGAAAGCAGAAGGAAGTTCTCAAGTTACTTCAAAAAGTCAACCAAGTATTTATAAATTAAGAACAATTTCTTCGAAAGATTTATGGGATCAAGAAAGACGAGTGACCTGTAATTCACAAAGAGGTAAGGTACCAAAGTTTAATGTTGACCAATGTATTGACGAAAACTCAGTTCCACGACTATTTAAAACAATTGACAATCTAAAGCAGCAATTGAAAGAAATAATTGAATTAGGAAGCTCCAATAATAATAAGTACAGAAAAAAATATTACATAAATCAATCAAAGGAAACACAAAAGTGTATTGAAGAATGTTATGTGAAATTGGAAGGAAGAGTCTTATTAGAAAGAAGAAAAACGCGATTTAATATATTAGAAACTAAAAGAAAACAGCAACTTCAAAAACAAGTCGATCATCCGAGTCAATATCGGAAGCCAAACACACAACAAATACAACAATCGATTTCATCAACGCAACAAGAATACCTGCAGAAACTAGCACAGCAAGGATCTTCTCAAAAAGAAGTTTCCCCAGTGCAAGAAAGAGTTTCTAAGCAGCTGATGTGCTTTTCACAGCACATAATTTCGCAATCACAAGTTATCTTGACACAGCAAAGAACTCAGCAGCAGGATCCCCTGGAACATCAAGAAATTTGTCAATCTCAGGTTTCCCTGGCAAAGCAAGTAACTTCACAACAGCAGACTTCCCGCGCACAACAGAAAGCTTCTCATCATAAGGTTACCCTAGAACCACAAGGACAAGGAGCTTCTCATAAACAGGTGTTCCTGGAATATCATGGAACGTCTCAACAAGTTGTCCAGGCACAACTAGGGAAACGTCAAGAACTGGATCGATTGGGATCACTAGAACATCTTCAAAATCTAATAGCAATGGCAGAGAAAGGACCTTCTCAACAATTGGTTTCTGTAGCACATCAAATAGCTTCTAAACAGCTGGTTTCTTTGGCACATAAAGGAACTTTTCAGGTTCAAGATTCTCCTCAGCAAGGCATCATCCATGAGCAACTTTCCTTATCAGTGCAAGGAACTTCTCAACAGCAGTTTCCTCTGTCACTGCAAAACTACCTTCAAAATCAAGTTCAACTTACATCAAAAGAATACTTTCAAAAACTGCTTCGAATGGCACAGCAAGGAGTTTTTCAACATCATGATCCCCTAGAACAGCAAGGAACTTATGAATCTCAGGCTTCCTTAGAAGAGCATGGAGTTTCCCAGCAGCTGGTACCCATGGCACAGCGAGGAACTTCTCTACCACAGATTTCCATAGCACAGAAAATATACCTTAAAAAACTGGTTTGTATGGCAACGCAACAATACCTTCAAAAACTGGTTCGACTGGCACAGCAGGTTGGACTAGCACAGCAAGAGGCTTCCCTAGTACAGAGAAGAGCTCCGCAGCAAATTCCTGTGGAACAGCAAAAAATTCAGGATTACCAGGCACCGCCAAAACAACAATCATCGATTCCATTTTATAAAAAGCAACGATTTGAATACCAGTTTTCTCCAAAGAAGTCGAAACAGCATTTGGTCTCTCCAAGAATACAGGTCTTTCAATCCGAATTAACCCATGCTGGCAGTCTACCTATACATCCCAGACAATTAAATCAATTATCAGAAGCCTTTATAAGCCAACAAATGCAACAGCTTTCAGGGAGAAAACAGCAAACCTTACTTGAGCAAAATATTGCTCTACAGCTTCCATCCTTGCCAGGACATATAAGTGTTCAGCAGCAATTCTTGAAACAGAAAATCATAAATATGTATACGTTATTTCATTATTTAGCAGCAGCATATATTTTCTTTACAAAGGACTATCAGCGCGATTATTTGAATTTTGAATATTTAAAATACATTTACATTTGTCATATGCGAAGTCTTCAGCAAGATTCTAGAGATTTAGAATTTTTAAAATATGATCTGCGTTATAATATGAAAACTGTTTCCTCTTATTTAGTTAGAAATCAAAATGAACTAAATTGCGGTGTTATTGCTACAGATATTAACTCAATTAATGACATGATAAATTTTAATCAGTTATTAAAAGAAAAAATGTATGAAAATAAAGATTTAATATGCAATATCTTACAGGACGTAAAAGAAACAAGCAAATTATTTAAAAAAATCGCCACATTGACAAGAAGAATGCGCTTTAAGTATGTTTATTTCTGTTCTAAACATCACGAAAGATTATTTAAATAAGTGTGATGTCGTTTTGCTTAGTCTCTTTCAAAATTTGACTACATATATTTTAAGAATTTTTACGACTTTGCTTGCTAATTTTTTGATATTGTGCGTTGTTAATTGTTTAAATTTATTTACTTTATTTCTCGACTGCAATAAAAAAATTATATTTATACTCTGCATATAAACGCTGTAATTTTTTTCTTCAGTACAACACAGTTCACGAAAATTTGAACAATTCGTTTGTATAGTTTCAAATTCCGTATATACACTAAAAATAAGTGTTGAAGAAGTAATAGGATAAGTGATTTATATATATTCAAAAAAAAATAAATCAAAAGCTTAGAACATTCAATGTTTATAATGTGTAAACTTATTAAGCATCTATATGTGCTTGGACCATTTAGCGATTCCCTACAGTTTAAGTTAAATTTAAAATTTTGCACCAATACAAATCAATTACGACTCTAAAGCTAATTTTAAATATCTATTTGTAACACCAAATATTTGCATTACTCAAGTCAATTCTACAAAACTCCTGAAAAGTTAAGAATATTGTCCCTATATTTAACAGTTTAGGACAGGGACTCTTAAATTGTTAGTGTTGTTTACTTCATTTATTGTACAAAAATTTTGTGCAATCCAATAAGCGTTGCGCAAAGTTTACACTTGCTTGTGTTGTTCTATACGAGTTTTATTTGTGTGCACTATGGTATTGATTTGCGGTAATACACATCTGCGCAATAAGTTTTTACTTTGAACGATAAATCAAATTTTAATTAATGAAATAAAAAAAAAACTATATGTAATGTATATATTAACTTTATACAAACTAATAAAGCTTATATTATATATAAACTATACATAACTGTATATATTACACGGTAAATTATACATAAACTAATCTATTTATTGTAGTCCTGTGAGTTAACTTCTGAGATAATCACTTTTTATTAACAGTGTTTTATTCAAAATTTAGGTATCAATAGGAAGGATGCCCTAGATTATTTGTGATTGTGTTATTAAATCTCGGCATAATAGTCGATACCGATGGACGAAGTATTTCCTCAATATTCTTTAGATTTGATAGGTATTCCAATAAAAATCATATATATATATATATATATATATATATATATGAATGTGTGTGTATGCGTATGTGTGTATATGTATGCGTATGTGTGTATATGTATGCGTATGTGTGTATATGTATATACGTATGTGTGTGTGTATGTGTATATACGTATGTGTGTATATATCTTTAATTAAGTTATCTATATTGACTTTCTCCATTTAGAATCTTAATAAACACTTATATTATTAATGGTGAACAAGCTAATGTATGTAAAATAATGTAACACATTTTTTCACCACCCCCATTTGAGGTCACAACCCGTAGTTTAAGAAACACTGGATAAATATTAGAAGATTATTATCGCATTAACGATGGAATTATGGATATAAACGAGCAAAATGCAGTTGGCTGCTGACAATGACAAGGGAGTTAAAATGGATGTAATCTATATGATTATGTAATTTGCTGGACCCGTGAATTCTGAAAGTATGCATTTTTTTTCTTACATAGCTATGCAACACGTGCTGTTTCTGTCTGTTTTCCTTTATGTTTTTATGTTCACATTTTTAAGATTTAGTTCTATATTTTAAAATAAAAACTACTTTACAAAGGTTTTTTGCATAATTTAACTCTAAAATGCTGATTTAATTTGTTAAATAAATAAATGCTGATTTTTGAAATACATAGAAAAACACGCAGTTTTTTTTAACTTATTTTGATAAAATAACTACACACACAGCGTAAGAGTTAAAATATGAAACATTTGCCAGGTACGAGATTGAGGGTTCCCATTAACCCATATGCCCACGAGTGAGTGAGTTATTATTAACATCGCTCGCACTGTTCTACACCAGGCCTTTTGGAGATTGAACTCGTAGTTTTGAACCATGGTCAAGTGACGAGGACGACACCTGAGCTGACACTCTCCTCTCCTAACTACCAAACTGCACCACAACAACAGCATAATTGAGCTCTCGACATATTTTACGTGCATCACTTTCCCACACGGCGAGTCTTTAGTGGTACTGGACTCGAACTCATGACATGTCTGCCATGATCCGATACCTTGACCACTGGCCTGCCGCAGTCCCTACCCGTATGGGACGCACACTTTTCCTGAAATTCCTGAGAAAATATTAAAAAAAAACTCTATAGAGGTACGGAACGTAGTTCTTTGCTCTCGAGTGGTCAATAACCTTAGATCAGTTCTGTCTAATATTATTGATTGAACAAATTGGTATAGAAACGTATTGAAAAAACTTTAAATAACAAATTAAATGGTATTTAAAATGATTTTAATGTCTGATGCTGGAGTTATTTTTTCTTTCAAATGACCATACAAATCAACGAAACTTTACAGCAGTGGTTTTCAAACTATTATTGGGTTCAGAGGTTCCGTGATTAAGAAAAATTGAAAATAATATAAAGTATCTATGCAAAATAGATTCATATTCTCTATAAGATTCGTATGACCTTTAGTATCTAAGCTTAAACTACGACATTTTGTGTAAGTTGCAAGAAAATATCTGAGTAAAGAAATATTATGTAAATGTATGAGATATCTCGGGCACAAACTGTTGCTATTTTCGTGAGGATACTACATTAATTTTGTGTTAAATTTTTGTAAAAAAAGTACAATGACTTATTTTATTTTCATTACATAATGTGTCTATACTATGCCGATTTAATCTAATTACTCTTCTAAGATTTATTCTGCGCAAACTCCTAATACCTTTAAGGGTTCCTTGAGTTGAAGTTTCAAGTACTTTTGCTGCTGCTTTACAGTATTAAGATGATCAAATACACAGATTATAACAATGGTTGGCAACCTATGGCATGCGGTTCAATTTTTAGTGGCTCTCTGCACTACTCAAAAATTTTGCAGATTTTTGACTGGTTGAAAATTGATAATTTCGTAAGGGACCTTACCTGACTAATGACTTCAGAATTATGGACATTTACGGAATTGCTAAAAAATCTGAAACATAACTCTAAAGATAAATAACAATTTTCTAAATTATTGAATATCATTGTTGGAGAAATTTAATTGTTTGAAGAGAAAAAACTGCATTTACTCTTTATCTTCATATGATGTAAAACTAATGTATAATAAAACTGTAAAGCTACGTATATTATTGGACTCTACTCTATAGAGCTGCCGTAGCCCAGTTGTCAAGGTATCGGATCATGTCAGGCATGTCCTGAGTTCGAGCCCAGTACCACTAAAGATCTGCCGTGTAAAGGTAGAGACATACGTTATATCTGTTGAAAGCTGAAACGCCCTCCCGTTGGTGTAGTAGGAGAGGTGGATTCCAGCTCAGTTGTAGTCCACGTCACATGACTATGGTTCAAAATTACGTAGTCCGTCACCAATTGATTTATTGAATATTAGCAGCGCACTGTTCAGCTACAAGAGGGCTTTTGGAGAAGGAACACGTAATTTTAAATCATGGTCAAGTGACGTGGATGACACCTGAGCTGGCACCCCCTCTCCTAACTACCACATCACACCAACGGAGGAAGTTTCAGCTCTAGACATATTTAAAGTGCATCGCTACCCTACATGGCGGCTCTTTTGTGGTACTCTGCTCGAACTCGTGACAAGGCAAGCCACGATCCGATACCTATACCACTCGGCTACCGTGGCCACGGTTCTTCGCCAAAAGAACTCTTTTAGTTGAACAGTGCGACGTCAAGATTCACTCACTCACTCTATTCTATAGGCATACATTATCGCGGGAATCAAATTGTTTAAAAACGTCTTACTGTGGCATGCTGAATTCTATTGGTACATTGGTTTAGCACGTCACAGCTAAAAGGTTGCTGACCCCTGGATTACATGAGTGCTTCTCAAACTTTAAATATTTGCGAACTAATGTTGAGTCGTAATTTTTTTCTATGTCCCCTCTCCCTCATCCATACAATAACAATAAATTGAAATCAATAATGCGCTTTGACGCAAAGCTACAAAACTAGGATTATTGTAAACTGCTTAAATTATCAAATAAGTAGTACATTTTTCGTTACATTCTTAAATATGACAAGCCCATGGGGTCACTTTTAATAGTGAAACTTGTCCTTAATTTGGTATTTTTAAATTATAAAATACATAGTGCAACTCTGATCCCTTTATAAATATATTGTATTAGTATAAAAGCGTATTTTAGTTTTTACTATGTTAGAATGTATTTTGTTTTGCTTCATTTCATTTAATTAATAACTTTTAAATAATACTTTATTTTTGACTTTGCGATATCACAGTTTGAGAAAGCCTGCTATAGATAGATCAATATATTTATATTTAGAATCACAATGTGCATACTTTACAAGCACCCAATATTTTGAACATTTGACTCACATCACTGTTTCTCAAGCTTTCAATATTTGCTACCCAATATTCAATCATAATTTTACACGCGACTCCTATACACAAATAACAATGCATTCAATTCATAATTTCACTTTTGAGAAGCAATGACCTACATGGCAGAAATTCCTCTTTTAGGGTAACATATAATGTGGATAAGCTTATGTTAAAGATGATTTTTATAGGTATACTCATTTTGTTCTACCAGGATTACTGAAAGTAAAAAGTATTCCAAAACTTAGTCGTCATAAAATAACAAGGTTTTTTGCACTTGTCTCAAAGCTGTATAGATCAAAATAACACCAATGGCTCTAAAAAGTAATTCTGCTTGTCCCAAGTATTTCAATGAAAATAACATTTTGACTATCTAGAAGAGGGATGTCGAACCATTGGCATATGACACATTATTTTGGACACGCGAGAAATTAAAACGATTTGCATTTTATTTCAAAATAACAAAGTTCACTGTGAAGTACTACGAACAAGCGCGATTGATTGGTCATGGTACGGCGGGTAATATACTCATTTGTTATTGTTTTGCTTTAGTTACGTCACAGAGTGCAATTGCTTATGATACAAAGTTTTGTCTACGCGTAGCATAGTCAATTTCATTGAAACAACTGTATTTAAAAAAAAATTAGAGTTTTACTTACGATTTTTAAATGTTATTTAACATGACTATTTCAGCAAAAGAATAAAGAAGGCAAGATATAAATTGTAATAGAGAATTCCAAATTTGGGAAATCTAGAAATAAGGCAGTTTTAGTAAAAGCGGAAAAGCGGTGTTTTATGTTCTGAAATATTGGCATGCATAACATCGTCTATAAAACGGTATTTTGAAGCTAATCCTCTTGTTAAAAAAAAGTGAAGAGCAAAAAATAGTGTTTAAAAACCAATCTGCAGTTGACTTCAATTGAGCATGCATTCTACTAAAACCAATATCTTACAATCCCAATATAATTTACTTGTCATTCCCACACAATATGCAACAACAGATTTCACGCTAATGTTATTTTAATTTTAATTACACGTATAACTAAAACATATACAACTCTACAGTGCAAAATGTATTTTTTCGAAGTAAGCAGATTTGCGTTTTTAGTATTTATTTGTATCATTTTTAGAATAATCGCAAGTCAAAACTTGATGGCACTCATATCTGATGTAACACTTTAGAAAAAATGACACGGTGATTCATAAAGGTTCGACACCCCTGTTTTACACAGTTAACCGTAACTACAGAATTCCAACATTGGTCAATTTATCTGCGCTGTGGAATTACGGCTGCTTCGCGTTCTAGGTGCCAGCTAAAAATCCATGCTGTATAGTGTTCATT
The DNA here is from genome assembly GCA_019973935.1 of Trichonephila clavipes. Lineage (NCBI taxonomy): Eukaryota > Metazoa > Arthropoda > Arachnida > Araneae > Nephilidae > Trichonephila > Trichonephila clavipes. The sequence goes on along the minus strand of BMAU01017002.1, from coordinate 514,711 downwards.
CTGTATAAAATTGTAACAAAAAACAATAAGATGGAAAATTGGCGAAAAACCTCTAAATTTGTAAAAGGACTTCGAAAAAATACTAAATCCATTCGTCAATAAAATTCAACATTACATTAAATTAACATTTATTTTTCTACTCAACTGTGATTAAAGCATAAAACAGTCATTTATATGAAGAATAATAGAACTGAATATATTCTAGGATATGGCCTGCCATTACTCTCTCCTTTTAACTTTCATAACCTGAAATTCTAAGATATTTATACAAAGAAAATTTATTATCCACAGAGACCCAGCTTGCTGACAGTACGTATCACAATAGCACAGCAAACAATTCGGAGAGAAACTGGTGTCACGACTGGCAACTTTTGTGTCTCAGTTGATTTTACATCATAAATATAAAAGGTAGCATGTGTATCAACATGTAACTGAAATGTTGCTGTTACTATTAAAAATTCTATTTTAGAAAGGAGTTTTTTTTACATGAAGAGAAGTGATCAAGCTCAGACAAAATATTTGAAAACATTTTAGTTTCAAAATTTTATAAAAAAAAAATTATCATTAAAATACACAACTTGTTGACATGGTTTATCACCAGCTTAGAATAACGTTTAATACAAGAAAATTGAGCTGCCGCCTCAGATTGGCTTCATTTTTTTTCTTTCCATTTTTAAAAGTGTGAAAAACTAGAATTTTACCTTGAAATTATAGTTTTATTGATTTAAAAATTCTAATAGATAAGATTGTGGAAATGTTTTTAAAGCAATTCGCAGCGAATATTGATTTGTCAGGAAAATAATTAGAATTCGTTCTTACATATTTTAGTGTCGATCATTTTTTCCCAATTTCAAAAACGTCACCAAAAACTGTCATCGTCTGCGCGAAAAAGAGTATTATGTTTATACAAGCATGGTACAAATGTTTCATTATTTACTTCATATCGCGGCACTTAGGATACATTTTCTTTTGACGAATTGGCAGTATAAAGCGTAACCTATACTAAAAGAACTTTCTATAAAAACCAAATTAAAAAATACATTTATTAATACATAAAAATTGACGACATTAGCTCTTAATAGTACAGTAACAATTTACCAAAAAAAAAAAAACACTGATAAAAAAAATCTATTTTATGCAACATTTATGTGAATGACTTTGGTAAACTTAAAACATGTGTTAAAATCAAATTGGAATCAAATTTCGACGTTTTTATATATCATCTATTCCAACAAATGCATAAATTCTAATTTGCTACGGTAGGTGCTATATTTAAATGATATTCAGAATCAAGTCCATCCATATAAGCAGAGAAATCTTCACTCATTTGTAAGCAGCGATTGATAAAAGAATTCAATAACACATGATGGACCTTAATTTCCTTTGTTAATTGAATCCACCTTTCTTTCTCCGTATCCTGTGAAATATCACTGTTTGTGCAATGAAATAATTGGAGGACTACTTTGTCTGATTTTTGCAGCAAGTCCAATATAGATTTCTTATATAAATGTGCTGAAATTGTGTAACGGGTCCTTTCTTGATAGATGTTTCTGAGGTCACTTGCAGGTAAATCAGCACTTTCTTCAGATTGAAATTTATTTCTCAAAGCTAAGTCCAAAGTGTTTGCCTTGAAATGTATTAACGACATCTTGTCTTGCACATCACTAAGAGATTGCCAGAAAAACAGGTTACTATCTTGCAATGCTTTTACACTTGTTTTCATTTCTTGTGCTTTCTCGAGCGATTCAAGAGTACAGTCTACATCAGATTCCTTATCAGAATCGGTATCAGACACACTGCCTAAAATGCTATCACTATCAGAGCCACTCATTGCGATATACTGATTAGTAATTATCGATATTGTATTCTCAAATACGACTGTTTTGTAAATATTTCCCAGGTGTTGAACAGATGCAGTTAAATCACAGGTGCAGTTAAACTAGTACTTCCAGTTTTGATGTAAAACTTTTATCTTTTTAATGGTTTTGAAGAAATGCCTTACTAAAAATACTAGAGCACTTAGTTTCAGTTTGTGAACTTTGAACGATGGGAAGCTTCGACAAATAAATTTTAGCATCGCTCATAATTAAAAAGTTAGTTAAATGAATATTACATTTAATAATAAATAATACTCAAAGATGTACTTTAAAAATACGCAGTAGCTTTCTGTTTAAAATCTTTAAAGAATTCGTATACTTTAGCTGATTAGTATAGTTTACTTTTACCTTGTACAAATCTTGAACTCCTATATCTATTCCTAAACTAAAAAAAATAACCAAAGCATATAATTGGGAATAGTGGTAAACTTATTAGTCGTAATTATATAAAATAACTGCGTAATCAATTTTTGTAACGTAAATGAAACTTCAAAAATAAAGGTAAGTTAACAAAAGTAGAAAAATTTACAAGATCTAGGAGAAAACATCTAATAGAAAATGAAACTAGAGTTAAAAAATCAGAATAAACCACAAATTCTATAGACTTCACCAAAAGTATAGTTCAAGAATATGCGTAATTTTCTACATCAATTCTGACTACCTTGTTCCACAAAGTCCTTTTCCTGCAAAACATTTAAAATTTTCAACTTACAAAAAAGATATGTTTTTATGTTATATAGTCTCAATGAAACTTTCTTTGGGGATAGATATTATAATAATCCTTATATATATTGAAGAAACAAAATTTCCATAGATACTTTACCTATTTCAATCCCCAGATTCCAGTAAATTTTATGTACAATCAAAGTGAATATTTGGCCATATTCTAACTTAAGCGCGAATTATATGTATCAAAATCACAGCATAACGGATTTTGAAGGTTAATTTAACTGGCATAATTAATGTAGATTTCCTTTCAATAAATTTACACTACGAAAGCATACAAAAAGTTGCGACCTATATAAGTTTGTTGCATAGAATCATCACATCTTTTAATCTAACAATATCCAGTGTGTACAGGAAATATCTTGCCTAACCGGGGTATTGCAACATGAATATTTGATCTGAAAGGAAGATAAATAACTACCGAGAGCAATGCTTTACAATCCATTGTAGTATCGCCAATTAGTGAAGTTTTCCACAGCAATAACTTTGTGACTAAGAACCGGATAGCTTATTTGGTGCTATTGACACATGATCCTTACTTCCCCTAGCAGCGATAAACACTTCTTAATTTAATAAAAACGTGGGTAACTGTAATCCAGTGTTTCTCAAAGTGTGGGGCGCGCCTTCCTGGGGGGGGGGCGCAATGACCCTACAAGGGGGGCGCGAGCGTATCGAAAATTTAAAGATTTTTATTTAAAAAAATAACCGGAAAGAAAAGTAAAACAAAATGATTTCTTCCATAATAAAAAATACACACAACACTGACATAATTTATGTTTATTATCTGGCTTTTTTCCGTCATCAAATAGCTATCTTTGATCCCAAAACCAAATTAAACAGAAAAAGAACATTTTGTTTTATTTGCTGTATTTCCTCAATGAGAGATTTTTCATTACGTTTTAACATAAATTATTACTCGCTAAAAGAAAAAATGAAACCCAGACCCTGAGAAAAATTCTAAGATAAACAATTCACCACTGTAATTATTATTGAAATGCTGTACATTAGTTGTAGAAAAAGAAAATGAAGTCATGATTCACTTTTCAGCCAGGCTGCATAGTACGTTTGCTAATCATTTGATTGACCTTCAATCTTATGGTATGGTTATTATCAATATTATTTCCCTCCCATCTTTTATGCGTTTGCTTTTCGCTTAGGAAAATTGTAAATAATTGAGTTTTGCGATATTTGGAAAATAATTGATTGGTTTAACATTTCTGTAGGATAATTGAAAAGTGTCTGATTTGCGTCCTTTATTATGGTCTTGTACTTTTGAATCATTTTAGGATTTTTTCTCAAATCATCAAAGATTTGAATATTCCTTGAAAAAAGGTAAGTATACTTTCTATAAATTAAAATATTCATTAGAATTACGCGATTTGTATCATGTACAGTAAAAATAATTCTAAACAAATGATTGGGGTGACTGAGTCCCCCCGCACTACCGTTAATGTTAGTGTCGAGTACGCGCCTGCTCCCGGGTTAAAACAATTTGAAGTCTTCTCGCTTTAAATGTTAAAAAGTCACACAATTATTCTTCATCGGAATTTTATATTCTTTTTCATAATGTAACATTAATTCTAAATGCTAATTGTGTGAGGTTTAAAATTACAGTTCTTTTAAACAGTTATTTACAATTATAGCATTTATCTAAATAAAAAATCATTTTACATTTTTGTATACAATTACGTACTCACAGTTTTACTCTCCTTACAGTTCAGCTATTATATCAAGAATAATGTTTTATTTTTTTAAAAAAATTAACTCGTGCGAAGAGTCGTTGTTTCAGCCAGTATATGTTTGATGTATCAGTACTGAAGAAGGTATTTTATAAATAATTTCTTATTACTGAATTTGGCCGCGGTAGCTGAGTGGTATAGGTATCGGATCGTGGCTTGCCTTGTCACGAGTTCGAGCCCAGTACCACTAAAGACCCGCCGTGTATGGCAGCGATGCGTTAAATCTGCACGTTAAAACGTTTTCTGTTGGTGTGGTGTGGTAGTTAGGAATGCACGTTAAATCTGTCGAAAAAACGTCCTCCCGTTGGTGTGGTGTGGTAGTTAGGAGAGGGGTGCCAGCTCAGGTGTGTCATCCACCATGTTCAAAATTACGTGGTCCGTCGCCAAAAGCCCTCGTGTAGCTGAACAGTGCGACGTTAATATTCAAAATCAATCAATCAGTGATAGTTAGGAGAGGGTGCCTTCAGGTGTCATCCACGTCACTTGACCATGGTTCAAAATTACGTGGTCCGTCGTCAAAAGTGCAGCTGAACAGTGCGACGTTAATATCCAATCAATCAATCTTATTACTAAATTAAGAACAAGTTTAATAATTATTAGGGACTTCCACGGGCTTGTTTTGTAGATTAAAGTTTTTCAAAGGAAGGTTTAATATCATAAATTGACACTTAAAGAGTTATTTTTCTATATATAGCTGAGATCTATACTTTGTCTTCAAGGCATCCACTGCAGAAAATCCGGTTTGAAAAAGGTAGGATGTTGAAAATGGTAATAGTATACGAAGAGAACTTTTGTTTTCAGTACAGATAATTCCTCATCCACCTCTACCCCAAATTCAAAGAGCGATTTATTAGAAATTTGCCTTTTAATTTTTCGCTGGATGTGAAATCTATGAAGATTTCTTCTTCGGAAGTTCAGAGCCCTTCTGGAGAATCTTGAAATAGATCCCTAATCCACTCGTAACTTGTTACCAAACTGTCCTCATCCAGAAAATACTTTTTAAAATTCTTTGCCAACATAGCTAAATGATTTTACATGTTTTAAAAACAACTTTCACATGTTGTTCTACAGATTTGTAAGTTTTAACACATATCGAGCTGGGGTTTTTTTCCCATCATTTACTTCAGTAGTGGTAAATCCAAAATTTAAGTATTTTAAGAAGATCGCCTTGATTTAATTTTCGGAACCATGCTCGTTCGTCTGTGTACCTGTTGATTCTTTATTATGGTCGAATGTTTTCTTACGACTTAAAAATGTATGTATGATATTGTTTTAATCTACTGCCGTAAATACTTAATTACCGTGAATTACAATTAACGTGGAAATTAAAAAAACGTACATTCAAGCTAGATTCGGTAGCTATAGGAGTATCGAGTCGACCAAAACTGACTGGAATTGTATGAGGAAAAGCATTTTTACATGTTTTGCGCAGACGTCCGATAGGTTGCCCGTGGCCGCGGTAGCCGAGTGGTATAGGTATCGGATCGTGGCTGGCCTGGTCACGAGTTCAATCCCAGTACCCCTAAAGACCCACCGTGTAGGGCAGCGATGCACGTTAAATCTGTCGAGAGCTGAAACGTCCTCCCGTTGATGTGGTGTGGTAGTTAGGAGACGGGTGCCAGCTCAGGTGTCGTCCACGTCAATTGACCATGGTTCAAAATTACTTGGTCCGTCGCCAAAAGCCCTCGTGTAGCTGAACAGTGCGACGTTAATATTAAATCAATCAATCAACCGATAGGTTGCCCAGACTCACGCAAACGTACCCTATAATGCCAGATGTGATGGATATGATAGAGAGCGACATTGACTAGACTATTTTTCTAATGGCATTTGTACTTTGAGAAATGAAAGCTGAAGGAAATAAATCTAATTAAATACATCATTTTGCTATACGCTCCAATTTAAAAATTAGAGAAGGAAAAATAACATAATTCTAAGTAATATATATTTTAAGTAATTTTCTTAAAATATATATTACTTAAAAGTTACATATACGCAAAATTTAATATACTTATCGTATTAATTTGTACGATTTATAATTAAGATAGCGTCTCTCTCTCAAAGTGCATTTTTATTGCAGTAAATACATTATTGTTGTACAGGGGGGCGAGACAAAAATTATGATTGAAAATTGGGTCGCCAGTATTGAAAGTTTGAGGAAAACTGCTTTTAATGTATGAGTGGTGCATAGATTATTTTATGTCTAATTAATTAATACTAAATTAAGAACAAGTTTAATGATTATTAGCTTACTTCCATGGGCTTGTCTTACAGAGCAAAGTTTTTGAAAGGAGTTTTAAGATAAGAAATTGACCCTTTGACTTCATTTTCTATATTTACCTGGTATCTATATTTTGTCTTCTAAGCAACCACCGCATTTTGTAATATGTTTTAATTTACAAATCAGAGAAAAGAAAAAATAACTCTTAGTAATTATCCTATTACTTAACTTTTTTTTGCTTAAAAGTAATATATATAAAATTTAATACTTTTGTCAAGAATTTGTATGGTTTATAATAAATATTGTTGCTTTATCGTAAAAGTGCATTATTATTGCATTCAGTAAACTATTATGTATAAGGGGGGGCGGGATAAAAATTGTGATTGAAAAGGGGGGCGCCAGTATTGAAAGTTTGAGAAGCACTGCTGTAATCTATTAATACTGTTTATGAAAGAAGGGAAGAAGAAAAGGATAAAAGCTTTATGTAGAGAGAAAATAAACAAAAATAGATAAACATTGCTAACATATAGTGAAATTGCATCCACAATGTCAGCAAACTTCATGGCACAAATAAAAAAAATTCTGGTTCATAATCATACATTTCGATCCTTTTATGTAGTTTCGGTAGCCTAGAGGTCAAGGTAAAGGACTCATGGCTGGCGAGTCATGAGTTCGAGTCTAACGCTCGTATTCACGGCTAACCTGACGCAGCGATGAAACCTGGAGTTAAGTAACCGGCAGTCAACCCCAGGTTAGAACTCCAATTCACAGCTCTTTTTCGACCCCCAGTTACTTGACTCTGAGTTTCTTAACTTGGATTTACTGGTCGATTCCCATTGGTCGAAATAAACCCCGTGACTTCCGGCAGGAGCTACAATTTCTATATATATCTTCGCCTCGTGCCAGCTTGTTTTTAACCTCGTGTATCATTATCTGTTTAAAATGAATTCCAACAGAATTTATTTTACTCAGTACGAAAAAGAGTTGGTGTTGGCTTTGATGAAGCCGCACTTACATATAATAGAATTTTTTGAATTTTCTAGTTTCCAGTTTTTCTAAAAAATCCAATTGAGTAACAGTGGAAACTTTCTGAATGGTATTCATCGTAAACTAAAAATCTATCAAAACTCAAACTACTTCAAAACTTTCACTAAAACGTGGACACCACTCGAAAAATCGCTTAATGCGCATGTGCGTTTAAAACTAACCCATATGTGACCCTGGGTAAGGATTTTTAATATGAACCGGAGTTAAGTTATTAGCTTGCGATGGTGAATAACGTTTTCGGCGAAACCCCTGTTTCCTTCCTCTAACCGGCGGTCAGGTTAGCGGTGAATATGGGCGTAATATTACTAAAGACCCGCCATGTTAAGGGGTGATGCACGTCTAATCTGTCGAGGCCTAAACATCCTTCTAAAGGTGCAATAAGTTAGGACAGCAAGTTTCCAGCACAGGTGTCGTCATCGCGACTTGATTATGGTAAAAAAAACTACCAGGTCTATCGCCCAAAGCTCTCGAGTAGCTGATTATTCCAACGTTAATATTCACTCATTCCCTCTATTGTGGTTACTATAGTGGTATGATTATGGTAGTGAGAACTCGTGGTAAAAGATTTCAAGCCATGAGTTCGATTCCTCACACGATAAAGATCCACAATGTAGAATTTACTCTTAGGCTATCTTCGGTAAAAGTACGAGAGCTTGATAAAGGGTGTTTTTTTAGAGGTATAGAACTTTAAATTGAAATAAAACAACGATGTATTATTCGATTGACATGAATTTTTTTTATTCGAAAGATAATTTTGTGGGATTACATTTTAAATATTTCTGGCATAGAACTGCCACGGCTGGCTCGGATGTAGTTCAATCTGGACGTCCAGTTTTTGATGACTTTTTCCAACATTTGTGGCCGTATATCGGCAATAACACGTCGAATGTTGTCTTCCAAATGGTCGAGCGTTTGTGGCTTATCCGCGTAGTTTAGAGAATTTACATAGCCCCACAGAAAATAGTCTAGCGGTGATAAATCACAAGATCTTGGAGGCCAATTCACAGGTCCAAAACGTGAAATTAGGCGGTCACCAAACGTGTCTTTCAATAAATCGATTGTGGCACGAGCTGTGTGACATGTTGCGCCGTCTTGTTGGAACCACAGCTCCTAGACATCATGATTGTTCAATTCAGGAATGAAAAAGTTAGTAATCATGGATCTATACCGATCACCATTGAATGTAACGTTGTGGCTTTCATCGTTTTTGAAGAAGTACGGACCAATGATTCAACCAGCCCATAAAGCGCACCAAACAGTCAGTTTTTCTGGATATTACGGTGTTTCGACATACTCTTGTGGATTAGCTTCACTCCAAATGCGGCAGGTTTGTTTGTTGACGTAGCCATTCAACCAGAAGTGCGCTTCATCGCTAAACAAAATTCGCTTATGAAAATCGGGAACAACGGCAGTCTCGTTTTTGGGCCCATTAAATCGACGAATCTACGCCTTGCTTGATGATATTTAAAATGTAACGTCACAAGATTATGTTTCGAATAAAAAATCATGTCAATTGAATAATACATCGTTGTTTTATTGCAATTTAAAGTTCTATACCTCTGAAAAAACACCCTTTATAAACGCGAAGCACATTTTCAGAAAGAAAAATGGCTCGATTTCCATGGAAATTTGCAATATCATAGCTCATAACTCTGTTAAAAAATATACTGCTTTTAGAAATTGCAAAATATCCCATGAATATTTTCTTTTTCGTCTTTATATATGATTGCATATAGCCCATTTAACAATACAGTATAGGAGAAAAAATTAAAAGAAAAAAAATCATCTTAAAAACAAGCTTTTATTTAAATGTTCTAAAAAGAATAAAATAAACATTTCTTTTAAAAAAAAAATTTTGCTATCAACTTACAACGTCATTACACAATTTGATATAAAAGTTTGTCGCGAGACTTACGTACACGTATTTACTTCTATTGAAAATTTTATAAATTAAAATCAATCAGATTAAGTTATTTAAGTTGCTTGTTTATCTACACAGGTAAATCTCGCGACAAGCTTTTATATCATAAATTGCTTAATGACGTTATAAGTTGATAGCAAAAAAAAAATTAATAGAAATGTTTATTTTATTCTTTTTAGAGCATTTAAATAAAAGCTTGTTTTTAAAAAATATTAATATATATTTTTTATTACTTATAATTTATTTTTAACTTTTTAGTTATCGCTGGACAGGTTTTTCAGTCTATTTATCTCATCCAACGCATCATTGTTGCAAGGTCGTTTGCCAGTAAATTTTGAACAAGCTAGCTCAGAGGTATTCAATCTTTTTTCCAGCTGGGCCCGTACATATGATAAATATTTCACTCGAGCCGCAATAAGGGGTAATGGGGCATATGACAGACACTGTAAGACCAAAACAACATTGGACAAAGCAAAACTAATCAAAATATTAAAACTGTTTCCTTTTTCTTCTTTTACTATAATACTATATTAAAAACGAAAAACACAATTTAAAAACTGCAAGCTTGTGGGAATCGAACCCTGGGTAATTCATTTTAAGCCAGCTACTCTAGCCACTAGGCCACGGGGGCTCGTGGAAGCAGGTAAAGTAAGCTTCTAATATGAGTAAGATTTTTTTAATTAATATCTTTTTAACTAATTGCGATAGCGGAATATAAATAATCGAAACATGCATTGTCATCCAAACAAAAAGTGTATACAAAATTTCAGCTAAATCGGTTGAAGACATAAGCTTCAAAATTGAGTTGCAAGATTCCACCCAAACAAATTACTTAAATTAATATATTTTTAACTAATTGCAATACCGGAATATAAATGGTCAAAGCATGTGTCATCCAAACTAAACGTGTATACAAAATTTCAGCTCAATTGGTTGACTACATCAGCTTCAAAATTGAGCTGCAAGATTTCACCCGAACAAATTACTTTAATATATTTTTAACTAATTGTGATATCGCAATATAAATGGTCAAAACATACATTGTCATCCAAACTAAACGTGTATACAAAATTTCAGCTTAATCGGCTGAAGACATGAGCTTTAAAATTGAGTTGCAAGATTCAACTCGAACATTTTACATTGCAAGTTAAATTGCTTGTGAAAACGCGAAACACATTTTTTACCAGAACAAAAAAATTAACTCGGTTAAAAATGGGAAGTAGGGTAAAAAATACTTCTCTTTAAAGGATGGTGAAGCCAGAATATCATATTAATTTTCCTTTGTTTTATATCTGAAAAAATGTTCCAAATTCGGGTCTTACTCTTTAACATTAACCAAAAATAGCTTTAAATTGTTAAAAAATCCAATTGTGTGCGTTTGTGTGTGTAACATAATAGTTCGAGTGTTATAGCTTTTTTAAATATATTTACAACAAATAATGAAGTCCAAAATCACAACTGAAATATCAATGGCGAATTCTCGCATCTTTACCTAGTCGTGATGAGAAAGTCAGAATACAGTACCGCGTTACTTCATGGTTCAAAATTATGAGGTCCGTCATCGCTTCAAATTAAAAAAAAAATACTCCCAAAGGTCTCAGTGGTTCTGCTTGAGAGTCTGATCATTTTCTGCTCTGGTGTTCTCTAACTAAGAGTTTTCATTCGGTCTCCCCATCTCAAAATCAAAAAATTTTGGTTACAATCTATCTTTAAAAGCCCTTACATTTATTTTAAGTTAAAATCATTTGTTCGGATTGCCTGTACAATCCAAAACCAAACTCTTTAAATGAGATTAAATAGCTGCATATACTTTTTATGTGATCATAGAGGGTTGTTCCATAGAGGAGCAAGGTACTCAGGGGCAGTAAGACATTTCATTCTTTAAACTCGTGGCTGGCGTGTCATGAGTTTGAGAATAGTACCGTTGAGGACCTGTAGAGGGGGCCGATGCACGTGGAATATGCTTAGTCTCAAACGTTCTCCCGTTAGTGTGGTAGTTAGGAAAGTAGATGCGGGTCCTCGTCTTTTGAACCTATCGTAACTCAGCTGGAAATTTGTCTTTGCATTGTTTATACTTAAACAAATTTTGTATTTTCAATGACTTAGTATTGTTGAATATTAACAAAGGTTATATTATTCCTAACAGTTTTGTACAATAATTTCTTTTTAAAGACTGACAATCCTGCAAGAAAAGAATGAACCAAGAACACAGTTCTCTATTTCATTCAAGTAAATATTTTCTGATCAAATGATATGACGATTTTCAAACTGTCAATTCTCTCCCCTGTTTAGTATGTGCTCTAAACAGCATGAAGACATTTTGCGCATAGTAACATTTAATAAGCAGTGATCTCGATTGATCTGTAGAAGACTGTGGTACCTTATTTAGTTGAGTTAAAAGACCTGAATGCGGAGATTAGTTAATTCAAACTTTGTCTTTTTTAGGTCTAGTTGTGACCATGGTAGCCTAGTGGTTAAGACATCGGATCGTGGGTGGCGTGTCATGAGTTCGCCCCCAGTACCACTAAAGACCTGCCGTGTGGGGACGATACCCGTTAAATCTGTAGAGAGCTGAAGCGTCCTCTCTTGGTGTGGTGTGGTAGTTAGGAGAGAGGTGACAGCTCAGTTGTTGTCCACGTCACTTGACTATGGTTTAAAATAACGAAATACTTTGCCAAAAGCCCTCGTGTAGCTTAACACCTTGCGACATTAATATCCATTCAATCATTTGAGGTCTAGTTGGCAGAATGTTCTCTGAACAGCTTTGTGAGCTTAAAATCTACAAGTTTATATTCGGTAAAAGTATTGAAATCCTTTATATATCACATTATGATTTACTGCAGTTCAGTTTTTTTCATGCAGTATATATGTATATATATATTTAATCACTGCATTGAAAATAAGGTATATACATAAGCAAAGTACTCACCTTTGGGAAATTTAATTAGTTAGAGCTAACTAATTAATTCAATATATTCAACTGTAAAATTAAATATACGCTCTGTTCACTTAAAATAAATAGTCAAATCGTTTTCTTAAGTCTTCATTAACATACAAAAAATAAGACACTTACGTTTTGACATTAACTATATTTTCGGAACTAAAGCAAAAATCTTCGCAATCCGCTGAAAACGCAATTTCTACTATAAAACTATTCACCCCTTCCCCGCTAAAATACTCATCATAGAACCCGTGCTGACATTTATCTTGAAGAGTGGATTTCAAAGAATATTCCTGCTAAGTATCGTCAGAGTATTCATAAAAATGGTTCATCTATGTCATTTTAAAGTGAGTGGTACTTATAAGTACTTTCGGTAGATAAAAGGTTGATTGTATGTGTGCATACCAAAATTGTATACGAAGTTGCAAGATATTTATTGGCTATGGACCTCGTAATTTTAAAACAATGTGACATGATGACTAGGCTACCTGATATAAGCCTCCCAAAAAAAAAACTCCAATTTTTCACACCAACTGAATGGGGGAAATTTAAACCTTGATAGGTTTACAATGTAAGAGTCCTTATATGCAGGGTATTCCTGAATTCGACCGACAAATTCAGAAGGGTGATAGTCGGCAACATGAGAACGGTAAATTACCATAGAACATGGGGTTACAAATCATTTTCCGGAGTAGTTCACAAGAGTAGTTATGAAGGGTGTAATGTCGAGTGGAATGAAAATGTACTAAAAGCGGTAAGAAATATATTTATTAAACGGAAAGCATGTTTACAATAAGAGAGAGAGAGAGAGAGAACAGTAATATAAAAAGAATAAGTCAATTCCTACTTAGATCAACAAAGAAAAATTCTATTTTAGCTTCTTGTTATTAAATAGTTGCAATTAGCATGCATATGTATATACATATGACAGAATCACAAAAATAAGTGGTAAGTAAGTTTTATTAATTATCATTCAATTATCGTATTGTCATCCAAAACAATCGTGTTGATAAAATTTCAGTTCAGCTAAATGTTTTAACACGTGAGAAAAAAAAACATTTTTTAAGTTTTGTCACAAGTCGTCAAAAGGGTCATGAAGTCACCAAAAAGGATGGCAATGTGGCTGCATTTGTGATTTTTGAAAAATTTAGTTTTAATCAATTGATTTTTATTAATTACAATTAAATTATTTTATTGCCGTCCAAAATAATCATGTATACAAAATCTCAGCTCAATTTATCGCCTTAAAATATATTTTAATAAATGTATAGATACTCTGAGCTAATAGTAGGAATTGAATAATTCGTCACAGCTTGAAGTGTAAAATGTAACAAATGACTGTCGCATGAACTGTTCAAAGTAGCGGCCGCGCTGTTTATAAGACAACCGACACCGATGGACGAAAGATTGTCGGATGAGTTCAAAAATATACGGTGTGCTTGCAATGTCAGCTGAAGTGACAACTATCCGTGTCTTGAGATCATTCACTATAGCCAGCAGCATCTTATACATAAACGATTTCAAGAGGCCTCATAAGAAAAAATTCATGGGAAGGAGTTTTGGACGAGCATGGAAACCAAACAACAGGTCCACAGAGTCCAATTCACCTCTCGAGATATGTAGCACGGAGATGGTCAGAATGCAATCGAAAATTGCGTGAAGTACCATCATACAGGAGTCACATATTCTCATGCGCAGTGATTGGTACTCCCTGTAGCAATTCCGGGAGAAGTGAGAAATTTGTGTATGTGCAGATTTCTTCAATCCTTCCACAGCACTATAAATTCTCGCATTAGTTTGGCTACTCCAACGTTTCTGAAACTGTGGGGCGTCACCCCTAGGGGCGTGAGAATATACAAAGGTCGAAAACAAAATGTTTGAAAAATCATTTCTCATTTTCATTATGCCAGTCATTGAGAAAAAATGCCAAGGTGTTACATTTTTCAACATAATTTAGCGCTTTGTTACTACCACAATGATGTTACATTTTACCACAGCGTTTCTCAAACTGGGGGTGCACCCCTAGGGGGCATGATAACAGCACGAGAGGGCGCAAGCGTATTAAAAAATAAAAAAAAAAACTAAAGATTTTGTTGAAAAAAAATTAATTTACAGAAGGTTAACAAAATACATTCAGACATTATATATATATATATATATATATATATATATATATATATATATATATATATATATATATATAATTAGCATTTACACGGATATAATACACTTATATTTCATCAGTACTGCAGAATGCATTTTTTTAATTAATTTAACATTATTAAGTTAAGAACAAGCTTAATCATTACAGGTGACCCCATGGGCTTGTCATATATAAAATTATATACAGAAATTAACATGTATCCTGATTAATTCGTACTTTTATAAGTAATCCCTTAACTACCAATTAAAAGTTGGTAGTTTATGCGATTCTCTCCTCCATGCCTCCATTTTCCACGTAGACACGCTTTTGTGATGTATTGGGGGAATAACTAAACATAACTAAGAATAACCAAGCAAATCTTCTGAAACAAGTAAATCCTTCGCAAACACTGTCAAGGTTATTTTATTCATTCCAAAGCTTTCGGAATAATTTTATGGATAACAGTGCCCATAAAAGATTGTACTTCGGAGAGGCGTATATATTCGGCCGGGACATTCAATGCATTGGTTGAGTGATACATATATATTCGCCAGTGGCACTTGAGAGGTTAAAAATGGCATGTTTCTTTAACGTCAAAGTATAGCATAATTGAATCCAATGCTTTGTTATTTGTGTAGAGGAGGGACACGATGAAAATTATGACTGAACGTCGGGTCGCGAATGTTAAAAGTTTGAGAAGCACTGGGCTGTTCCCTTCGTCTGGCTTATTGTCCTCCTGATGGCTTTTATTACTGCAATATTCACCGTGGAAATGAAGTTTGCTTGCTTTTGTTCTACATGCTTTCATTTGTTGTTCTAATATTGTCTTCCTTCATCCATCTGAACTTATTGGTCGAATTCGGCAACACCCTGTAGTTCTCTTACTGTATTGGCTTATAAATCTTATAAACATCTAGCTTATTTTCTTCTTGACAGTTGGGAAATTTGCATGCGTGCAAGATTTTTCAACCCTACCACGGTACTACCAGTCTTCACATTCGCTTAGCCCCTCCCATCGTCTGGTTCATCGTCTTCAAAACGGCTTCTATCATCGCGTTTTTCTCCGACTAAATGGGGTTTGCGGTCCCATGTTGTAGTCATTTGACGTTCCAAAGCTGCCTCCTATCACCCCTCTGAATTTTCGGTGTAACTTGGCAATATCTTGTATACACAAGACGGGTCTTTAATATAATGTAATTTGGGGCCAGAGCCAGTTGGGAGAAAACGCCAGTTTTTAATAGTACTTTTATGCTTCGATATATGTGAATTTTGAGCCGAGTGAAGAGTCTGATGTAACATTAAGTGGGGCTTGTGAATCTTTATGAATTAATCGGGCTTATTTTTCGATCTTGTGAGCATTTAAAAAGTGGATAGTACAGCTATAATTAATAATATACTTATAATATTCCGTTCATCATATTTAAAGTTTATAAGCTTACTTGTTATTTCAAATAAGTTTTAAACAATATAAGCGAGTTACGCATCATGTTACACCAGTGTTTCTCAATCTGTGGGGCACGCCTCCCTAGGGGGCATGATAACCCTACAAGGGGGCGCAAGCATATTGAAAAGTTGAAAACAAAAGACTATTAAAAACAAAATGATTCATTTACTGAAGGAAAAAAACAAAATACATTCTTTCTCTCTCTCTCTCTCTGACATAATAAAAATAAAGTACACATTTACACTGATATAATACAGCTATAGAGATATCAATACTGCACAATGTATTTTATAATTAATTTAGCAATACTAATTTAAGAACAAGTTTAATAATTGCTAGTGACTCCATGGGCTTGTCATAAATGAAATTATATGCAAAAACTAACACTAATGTTGATAATTCGTACGGTTTAAAATCAATATCTTAATTGCCGATCAAAAAATATGCGATGTATTAGGGAGGGGAGGAATAAGTACGCAACTCCTCTGAAATAAGTAAAGGCTTCGCAAACCCGGTCAAATTCGTTTTATTGCATACCAAAGCCTTCGGAATATTTTTATAGATATAAATTCACAGAAAAGATCGTACTTCGGTTAAGACGTATATATACGTCCGAGGCAGTTAATGCAATGACTGTGCGAGACGTTTATATACGCAGGTGGCACTTAAAGAGGTAATTCGTATTGTGCTTTTAATGTCAAAGTATAGTATTATCGAATTCAATACATTGTTATTGCATGAAGGCGGGCACGAAGAAAATTATGATTGAATTTTGGGTCGCCAGCTTTGAAAGTTTGGAAACACTGTGTTACATATATGAATTCATGTAGAAACGGCCATGGCACTGCATCAATAAAGAAACAAGAGTGTGTGGAATCTGCTCCCTATACTTGGGGGGAAGACGTCACACAGTTAAAAAATAAATGAAATGAAATTTAAAAATATATTTTCATTTTAAAATGCTGTATATTATTGTATAAAAGTAATAATTAGGCTGAGGGATGAGACTATGTCAATGTGCAGGGTTGAAATCGACTACTACGTCAGCCTGCAAAAAACCACTCTGCAGGAAAATTCATTTTTAGCAAACTAATTATGAAATAATTTAAAAATTTTCTGTAATTATTTTTATTTCACATTTAACTTGGTGTATTGCTTATCTTATTTTTTTATTTACTGTGGTGTTGTTGCATCTTATTCCATGTCTGGTGGCATCTTCCTTTATATATATATATATATATATATATATATATATATATATATATATATATATATATATATATATATAACTCAATATAAAAAATTCAATATATAAATATATATATACACATATAACATATATATATATATATATATATATACACAAATATATAAACGAAAATATAAAAATAAACAGATAGTTATAAACCTAAGATAACTATAACTAGGAAGAAGGCACAGTAGTATAATGACAAACTCCTGGTCTTAGGAACCAGGATTGCAGTTTTAAACATGTTTTCAGGCCGACCAACCTTCACCTGTAATTTTTCATACTATGTACCAAGATGAAAGGAAAGAATTATATATGAGGAATTTAAATATTAAAAAATCTTTAAACTAAAAAACATATAAAAACATAACCTACTTTTATTCGCAGTGTAGACGTAGGTCGGGAGTGCATTAACTAGTAATGTGTTCCCGCCAAATAGGGAGTGAAAGCATATCCGCATAAAATTAATTGCGATAGGATAATAAGAAATTTATATATATATATATATATATATATATATATATACACTTTTGAAAAATCATAACATAATATTCATATAAAAATTAGTGTAAAATATAAATGAAACGCAAAAAAATATATTATTAAAATTTAATAAGCATGTGTGGCGCCATCTATTTAATAATTGTAGAATAAATTAGATATTGTAGAAATTTAAAAAAAATCATTACAAAACATAATAACAGTTAATAATCACAGTAATACAAATTGTATCATTAAAAACTATTGTAAATATAATTACAAAGAAAGTTAGCAGGATATCGATGTTCAATACAGTGATTAAAAAATGTATTAAGATTTTAAAAAAAATATTTGCTTTATCGCTAACTAATACATTATTACGATAAATATAGTTAAAATAATATTTCTATATATAGATATTGATAAATTTGAATTCCAGTAAGGCACTTTGATGATATTAAAATGAAAGGCATCTCTTGTATCATAATTATTACTATATAATTTCAAATCATTAATATAGAGTGTTACATCTAGGTAATTTGTTTTAATTGGATTATTATTAATTTTAACTAAGTTTAAGTAAGCCGGATAAAAATTAATAATGGGTTTTAAATTATCATTTTTACCAAAAATATTTAAATCGTCAATATAACTAAAAAATAGTAGTCATTATTAATAATATAATTATATTTATAAAAATGTAAATAAAGATTAGCCAAACTATTGCTAGCTGGGCCCCCTTGTGCGAGTCCTTTCTCTTGTTTATATAAAGAACCATTAAAAATTGAATGCAACTTTCTTTTAAGACAAAATCTATGAGAGTTTTATATTTGTTAATATTAATGTTAAGATCATACATACTGTGGTTTTCTAAAATTACATTAATAATATCATATATATCAATGTAATTGAAAAGATTCTTGACGTCAAAACTATGAACTGAATAAATATTATTATTAAAAAAATCTATAATATCTTTACTATTTTTAATTATAGCTTTATTACATTGATGATTAATAAAGTTTTGTATAATATTATGAAGTAATTTGCTTTTGTGGTACTAGGATATTTTTAAGAAAACTATCCTAGTACTCAACCATGATATAAGGGGAATACCCATATTCGAAAAAAGCACAAATTAAAGTAGTAGACTGAAGACGATGGCATGATTGCAGTGAAAATGGTTAAATATTTAAAAAAGTCGAATTAAAATAGTCTGAAATTAATAGGTTTACCACTGGAAACAAAACATAACTCTAATATGCGTCATCCCCAGGGCAACTACTTCATTACAAGATAAAAATATCAAATAAACCATATTATAATGTTATCGCCCATCTTGGTGAATATAAACTTGGCGAGTAGCACTCTCATATCAAATTAGCACCGCAAATATTAAAAACACATCTTTCAGAAATTACTTTTATTTCATGATACAAATCGTTATGCATAATTTAATAGTCAAGATATTTTAAAATATTAACAATTTTAAGAAAAAGAAGTTCAGCTTATATTAAAATTACAGAAGAGTTTACATTATTTACAGAAGAGTTTAGTGTATTATCATGTACAAGTTGCATACAGAGCCAGCCTGGTACACTTATAAAAAGAAATCATTTTTCGTCTTTTCAGCCAAATGAAAAAGTTAATCAATTTTCTGTTTGATATCTGATGAATATTCTTAAGTCATCCGACTATCCTAAAATCATGAATTTTTTCAAGAATTGACAGTTTTTGCTTGGGATTTTATTTTATGGGTCATATTTTTATTAGCTTAATAAAAATAGCAAGATTTTTATTTTTCATTCACTGGAACAAAAACTACAAGTGCTTTAGTAAAAGCAGATGCTATAACTTTACGCAAGATGTGAACTTTAAAATACGTTTTACTCGAAATGTGTTTTTTCCAAAAATTTCAAACGGGTACAGTGATTGCTCTAAAATTTTTGAAAATCATTTGCTGAAATTCTTTGTGTTTGTCCTGTATAACATTAGAAGTGTTTTGACCTTCAGATTTATCAATTACTGTTTTATTTAAAAATTTACAATCCTTTATGTGAATATAATCACTGTTTTTTTAAGCAATTTCATATATTGACTAAAATAAAGTGCTCTAGTTTTTTGTAAAAATTAAAATATCTATTATCCTGAAGGTTATTTTCAAGCATGAATAAAAACATAACACATTAAAATTGAAAAATTGAGAATTTGTTCAAAAAACATTTGTGTACAGAGCGAGCCCCGTTTATGTAATGTTTTGTACATTTTCAATAGTTTTTTTTTCACATTTTAATAAATTTTTTTCTGTTTTCAATTTTAGAATTTTTTCTTTAAAATATACTAAATAAATCTAAAAATCACAAAAATCCCCGCATCTTTATTTTTTCAAAAAAAAGTTGTCGCGAGTACTCTGATACCTTAAAGAGCCCGCAACTTTTTCGATAAAATGACAAAAAGAATTCGAGAATCATTCTCTGTTGCCATATCGTATGTATCACGGTATTCATTGGTTTGATTTTAATATTAACGTCGCACTGTTCAGCTACATGAGGGCTTTTGGCTACGGACCACGTAATTTTGAACCATGGTCAAGTGACGTGGACGACACCTGAGCTGGCACCCCCTTTCCTAACTACCACACCACACCAACGGGAGGACATTTTAACTCTCGGCAGATTTAACGTGCATCGCTGCCCTACACGGCGGGTCTTTATTGGTACTGGGCTCGAACTCGTGACAATGAAAGCCTCGGTCCGATACCCATACCACTCGGCTACCCCGCGGCCGGTATTCATTTATATCTAGAATACACCTTTGATGTATTTGCTTGTAAGAAATTATGTTATGGTAACAACTTAATTTTTACATTACTTTTACCTCTTTATAATTCTTTTACACAATTTAAAAGAAGAACGCGAAATTTAACGGGAGATGATTTCGGAACCATTCATTACATCCAGAGATTTTACAATAGCATGTTCTATATCATTTATTACTGACATGCTTTCATTCGCTACACTTTACAACTTTCCCGTCATAACAGCTATTTCTTGGACCATGCAGAACCAATCTAGAGCACTGAGTCCAAAGTTAACTATGTCGTTTGAACTTACTAAAAAAATTCAATCTCAAAAATCAAATATTCGCAAAACTCTCGTCATTTTGAGTGAGTGAATATTAATGTTGCCTTATTTTCAGGTACTCGAGGGATTTGGTGAACGGATCTCGAAATTTGAACCATGGTTAAATTACGACAGTGCTTTTCAAACTTTCAAATGTTTGCGATCCAATTTTCAATCACTTTTCATAGCGCCCCCCTTCATACAATAATAATGTATTGAATTTAATAATACTTTGACGCTAAATCTACAATACGACTTTAATTATAAACTGTACAAATTATCAGGATAAGAGGTAACTTTTGTAGGACAAGCTCACGGGGTCAAAGATAATTATTAAATGTGTTCTCAACTTAATATTGATGAATAAATGATCAAATATATTGAAGAGTACTGATACATTTACTAGTAAATTATATTATTGCAAATGTGTATTTTTAATTAACTGAGAATGTATTTTGTTTTAATTCATTTCACACAGTAACTTAATATATTTTTAAATCTTATTTTTGATGTTCCGATACGCTCGCACCCACTAGAGGGCGCACCCCACAGTTTGAGAAATGCTGAGTTACGAGGAAGCCACCTGAGGTGGCATTCCTCCTCCTTACTTCCAAATCACACCAACGGGAGAACCTTTGAGCCTCCGCATATTTAAAATAGCACTGACCCCCTATGCATGCTCGAACTCACGACAGGCTAAAGACGAGCCCATTACCTTGAATACCAGGCTACCACGACCTCATCCTAATTTTGAATCAAGGTGAAGTTACTAGGACTACTCTTGAGCACAACAGCAGATTTTATACTTACATCAGCCCTTTAATAAGGTTAGCTTGTTCCCCAGGAGTCGAAAATGGACTCCATAAAGGGCTGGCACCAGCTTGTGGCTTTAACCTTCAGTCTATGACGACCACGAATTTGAGGCGGAAAAATTAGGATTTTCATAAATGTATAAACTATCAATTCAATGCTTTAGTTAAAAACGGCTTACAAAGTCACCTATAACTACTCTAAATTGTCTTCTGGTTATGCTTACACCTTTCTAGTGGAAATGGCTTGTGGTTTATCACTCCTTGGGGGAAACACGTTATTTTTAAGTTTAAAATACATAATGGATTTATACATATGTAATAAGCAACGAAATTATAATGTTTACAATTATAAATATGTAAGTAAGGAATCAGTAACGAACAGTTCAGTCTAACTCATGAAATAAATATCCATATAAGATTTTTTTTATAGACTATATGATCGGCATCGATCAAGACAACCGACCTTTTTGATATAACGTAGTTCTGAATATTTTATTTTTTATTATTTCTATTAATTCCAGTAAAGAGTTAAACTGTCTTCTAAATTTCTATGTCTGTGTATGTAAATCTAAACATTTTTCGTGTCTTTCCTTTCCAAAAGTTTGATAAACTTGTTGAGTTGGCCATTACACAAAAGCTCTCATTAAGTTTTCCATTCCATACTAGTTTTTCTTTACTAACTTCGATTGTAGTTGCAACACGATTGCATTTTTGTGTTAAAGAAACTTTAGAATATTAGATGTGCACATCATTAAACTAAGATTCGATATTTGAACTCAGGATGTTTTTGGATACTTTTGCTACCATTCCTCATCGTGATTATATATTCACCATGTTTATCTACGAAATGAAAGTATATACAGTTTCCCCCTATTCATTAAAACTGAAAAGCTTATTTTTATATATTCACTTTATTTTGCAACACTTAAAACTTTTATCATAGTAAAAGAATATTAAAACGCGTGCTTGTTTTATCTTTATATATACTTCCTATTGTATGTGTTTTCTATTGCTTAATATCTCGAGTTCCCCGTGATAATTTTATACTTCTTAGTAGGCACAATGTCTTACAAAACTAAATAGTCTTCTAACGGTAAACGCACCTTTTTATATTGGTGGGAAATTACATCCATAATGAACGAAAGGGAACAGCATATCAACAGATTTGATGTTAAATTCTAAATTTAAGCATGAATGGTTCTTGAATTTTAGTTTGCAAATTCTCTTTCTCATGCAAAATACACGGGGTTTCTCACACAGCTATAAACATTTTAATGCCATTCAGAACACTTTAAGTGAAATATATTTCTCAATGAAAGTGGCTACAGAAACAAAGTATAAAATTATATTAAACTCGGAATACGTAATAGGATTGTATTTATTTTCTATACACCTATAGACTTCAACAAATTGTGCAAACAATACTAGGATATTACCCAGTTACTAAATATAATGTATTGATAGGTACAACTTGAATCGCACAACTTTAATATTATTAAGGAGTAAATTATATTCAAAATATATTAGCATTTTTTTAATAAATGTAATACTTTAATAATTGCATTTACATAAAGTGACTAACATGTTGATCTACTTTAAATATTATTTTGAGATATGTCCTTGGAAGTACGTGTATGGAATGGGATTCCACAAAAACACTTTCTAGTTCTAGTGGTTCCACAAAAACACTTTCTAGTTCTAGTGGTTCCACAAAAACACTTTCTAGTTCTAGTGGTTCCACGAAAACACTTTCTAGTTCTAGTGGTTCCAAAACACTTTTCTAGAAAAAACACTTTCTAGTTCTAGTGGTTCCACGAAAACACTTTCTAGTTCTAGTGGTTCCGTGAAAACACTTTCTAGTTCTAGTGGTTCCACGGTTTCCACGAAAACACTTTCTAGTTCTAGTGGTTCCACGAAAACACTTTCTAGTTCTAGTGGTTCCACGAAAACACTTTCTAGTTCTAGTGGTTCCACGAAAACACTTTCTAGTTCTAGTGGTTCCACGAAAAAAACACTTTCTAGTTCTAGTGGTTCCACGAAAACACTTTCTAGTTCTAGTGGTTCCACGAAAACACTTTCTAGTTCTAGTGGTTCCACGAAAACACTTTCTAGTTCTAGTGGTTCCACGAAAACACTTTCTAGTTCTAGTGGTCCAACGGAAGCATTTTCAGGTTATAGGTGTTCCATGAGTAGAAAAAGATTGAGAACACTGGTATACATTATATTTAACTTTAATGTTCAAGTCACATATATATTAGTAGGTTAAAATGTTCGGATTGCCAAAAACTTTTGCAAATCGCGAAACATACTGTGTTGCGTAAGGAAGGCCAAAGCAAAAAAGAAGTTATCAACTCTCACTACAATGTATCACGAGGGTCTTTTTTCAGTATTTAACGGTTTTCTTACGCATTACCAGCTGCAAAAAAATGCACAAAACCTTGGTATTCAATATTACCTGACACTATACCATATTACCCAACTGTCTAGTACTTTTAATTCATTACAATGAATATCATGTAAATTTTGACATTCAGTTTTGCTTAATATATATCAGTAAAAAAAAAATTACATGTAGCATTCACTTCAGCGTTTCTCAAACTCTGGCGCGGGGACGAGCGTACCAAAAAGTCTAAAGTAAAAGATTTAAAAACTGAAAATTTACTGAAAGGACGCAAAACAAAGCACATACTGTCATAATAACAAAGTAAAATTCACATTTACACTGATATAATATACTTAGAAATGCATCTGTAGATCATAATGTATTTGATAATTAATTTATCAATACTAAGTTAAGAACCAGATTAATAATTATTAGTGATTCCCATGGGTTTGTCATATACAGAATTATACACGAAATTAATACTTATCTTGATAATGTGAGCGTTTATAATTTAAATCATATTGTAGCTTAAGCATGTAGCTTTCAATACGTTAATTTTAAAATCAATAGATTGTTACTGTATGGAAGGGGGTGAGATAAAAATTATGATTGAAATTTGTGTCGCATTTATTGAAAGTTTTAAATCACTACTTTCCTTGAATATGGATTTAACAACGTATTTGGAGTGCTTATAAGTTACATCGTCATTTACCTCCCTTGACAAAGTGTTCCAAGATACACAAATTATTTGGATATTTAAATGAAATATCACTAAGCTACTAAGAGAAGTTTCTTTCGTCTCAAACAGACTTATAAAAACTAATTAAAAATACTACAGGAAAAAATAAAACGATTTTAGGGAAATATATATTTTATCTTTTTCAAAAAAGCAAAATGAATTACAAATATTCAATAAGTCTAAACATCCCATGTCATAGAAAGATAAATTTATAAAAATGACATTTTCCTAAAGAAATTAAACTTTCACTAAATATATTTTAGTATACATATACAAGTATTTTTAAAAAAAAATGCCGAAACTTAAAATAATTCACTAATATTTTGAATTTTAAAATGACTTGATACTCGAGTAAACAAAATCAAAAGTTTCGATATTTTTAGTACCATGTATTCCATTGGAAGACATGCTTTTCATATAAAACTTTCATTTTTAAGTCTTTTCAATCAAAACCTATCGTTCAAAAATAACATACAACACTATAGATATGTATATAATCTTCAGACATTTAGAAAAAGAACAATACCTTTGTCTTTATTTTTCCGATTTTTACCACCTTTCTGAATTGAATGCAGAAATGCGTAAATTTTATCTTCCGACTCAATTATTAAGTCATCCAAAAGCATTTGGATATCTTCAATATCATCATATAAATCACTTGTTTTATCTAGTTTTTCTTGTGAATTAGTAGCGCCCTTGAATAAAAAGCTCTGTAGTTTCTCCATTTTATCTTCCATTTCATCGAAATACGAACACATATTCTCCATAGAAACATCTAAAGCTTCATCTAAACCATTTAAAACTTCTAGTCTGTCAAGTTCAGAAGGATTGATTAAAGGTTTGTGCTTGTATTTGTCTTTTATTGCCTTAATAGCATGGTGTATTTGGCCTAAGATAACGTAAGCTTTTTCTAAAATTTCATTTTCATTACACAGATATTCTAATTTTTCGCACTGATCTCTGCAATAGCACTTCTCTTTTGCAATCATTTTTACAGCACAAAATAAATGCTTCTTAGATACTTGAAATACGTTTCAGCAAACAGATTACCTGTAACGGGAATAATTGAACTCCAAAGGAAGTAAATTTGATTAACAAAAAAAACTTATACACTTATGCATTCGTCAAAACAAAGAAAGTGAGTTTGTCTTCATTTATATGATCCTTTACTTTGCGTGTTGCCAACTATTAGTTCAAATGTATTGATAATTAAGGGGCTTCATCCATAAGATAAGTTGAAAAAAATTGCTATTTTCTTTCATAAATTGTTTTCTTACTACGTCTAGAATATGGTGGTAAAGTAATTTTTTTAATTAGAAGTTGGCACAAAAATACAGCAGTTTGATTGATTGAATGATTGAATATTAACGTCGCACTGTTCAGCTACACGAGGGCTTTTGGCGACGGACCACGTAATTTTGAACCATGGTCAAGTAACGTGGACGACACCTGAGCTGGCACCCCCTCTCCTAACTACCACACCACACCAACGGGAGGACGTTTCAGCTCTCGACAGATTTAACGTGCATCGCTGCCCTACACGGCGGGTCTTTAGTGGTACTGGGCTCGAACCTACAGCAGTTTGAAGAAGCAGCTGTTTTCATAGTTTTAACTAGACTTGAAGATTGAAGCGTGTTTTACTCAAAACTATGTATCTCAAACTTTACCCAATCATATCTCATGAACGGTTTGACCGAATGACTTCAAACTTACAGGATAGACTCAGCACACATTGAAGCATAGAATGAACTATTATCATTTCAAAATTACCAAGACTTTTTTTTTATAACAAAAAAAAACTCATGAAATTGGAAATATTTTCTTCGGGGGTCAACCAAAAATATCCAATTTTTAGTATTTTCAATTGAATATAGTCCACATTCGATGAATTAAAGCTTCAAATTAAAACACACAGTAATTTATTTTTATTTCATAGATAAGCTAATCAGCTGGAATCGTGGAGGACGAGAGCGTCCATTTTTTTAGGCGGGTGTGTTCAGAGCGTTATAACTCACGTACTATTAGATGTGTTTGAATAAAAATTTATATACATACTCTTAAAATATATATAATAAATCAGAAGAATCTTAAAGTTCTATCATTTTACTTGTGGTCAAAAATAATTCCCTGAAATTGATTGAAAAACAGGTGGTCACATGGGTGAACCCCCTTAAGTTAGAAATAACTCGCTTTATTTCAGTGATTTGGCTTGATTTGGAATGAATGACTATCAAAGTCACCCTATTCAGCTACACAAAGACTTTTAAGAACCAGCCTCGTAATTGCGAAACATGGTCAGGTGACGAGAAAGACATCTAAGCTGGTAACTCCCTTTCCTAACTTACGCACCACGTCGACATAAGAACAACGAACTTAACGCGGATCAGCTTTTTACACAGAGTAAGTGAGTAAATTTTTACGTGGAACAAAACAACACCAGGGTTAACGACGACGGACCTCGTAGTTTTAAACAATGGTCAAGGAACGATGAGGATACCTAAACTGGCACCCCTTCTCCTAACTTCCACAGCACAACAACTAGAGGAAATTTGAGATTTGACATGCGTCAGCACCTTTACACGGAAAGTCTTCAGCGTCCCTAGGCTCGAAATCATCACACGCCGGCTTGGCCATTGAGCTACCACGGCCTTGTGTGTGGATTTGGAATAAAATCACTTTAGTTTTTCGATGGATTGGTAGTAGTCTTATAATTCCAAGTTATGGTTATTATTTTGAGGATGAGAGATAAATGATCATCGCATTTTAAGAAACGCAAATGGTGTTAGCGATGGACTTCATAATTTATGAACTTGGCTCATAAATAGCTGCCTTAACTTGATGTTGAGACATTAGTAAGAACGATGGATGATTTATCCTCACATTTCACGTCTTCTTCACAGGAAGTCGACAAATCAATTGATGGAAAGTGTAAAGAATCCTGACGTAGCCACTGTGGCCCAGACCACCACAGTTTATGAACTTTTATCTTGGAAGCTGCAATACCTCGTGAAGCACAATCGGCAGGATTTTCTTGACTCTTCACATGATGCTTCAGAAGTCATTTTTTGAATTCTTAAGATACGATTGTCAACAATGATTTTCCATCTGCTGGGAGATGATTTTAACCAATCTAAAACAATTTGGGAGTCTGAGAAAAGAAAGGACTTATCGATTTGAATCTCACAGATTCTAACACAATAACGTAGAGTTCAGAAAGAAGCAAAGCTGCCAAAAGTTCGAGTCTGAGCAAGGTTATCGATTTTACAGGAGCTACTCTTGTCTTAGATGTTATCATTGAAACATGGACTTTTCGGGTAACCAGCTCAGTTCTTAAGTAGATAACAGCAGCGTATGCACGCTGGGAAGCATCACAAAAACCTATAAGAAGAGCTCGCTTTGCTGTAGCATCTTCTGAAAGGTATCTTGGAATCTGAATATCTGCTAGGTGCTTCATTTGATTCTTGAATTGCGTCCATGATTCGGAAATGCAGTCTGTTACAGGATCATCCCAAGTTATGCTTTCTTTTCAGATATCTTGCATCATGATCTTCAACTGAATTGTCTTTGGTGACAGGAACCCCAAAGGATCATAAATCTTGGCAATGGTGGATAAGAGTTGCCGTTTGGTTGGCCTAACTTCGTTTGGTGGACTTATGTTTATTCTGAATGTGTCTTCCTTGGAATTCTATATATGATTCTCAAGATTTTCATCAAATGATCCTCTTCTATGAGCAGAGATCCCGAAGAACTTCGTAATTCTGGTGGTAATGATTCAAGTACAGATGATTCATTGGACGCCCATTTTCGAATCGGGAAACCTCCTTTCTTCATGAGTTCAATTACTTGACTTACTAATTTCTTGGCGTCTTTTTTCGAATTTGTTCCTGTTATAAGATCATCTACAGAAAAGTCCAACTATAGCAACTTTAGATGCCTCTGGAAATTTCTTGATTTCTTCATCAGCTAGCTGCTGAATTGTTCTAATGGAAAGATATGGAGCACAAGCTGTCCCATATGTTACAGTGAATAATCGATACGCTTTTAACGGTTTTTCAGGTTTCTCCCTCCAGAATATTCGGTGAAATTCTACATCATCTTCATTAACTAGAATTTGCCTAAACATTTTTTCTATATCGCCTGTTAAAGCAATCCTGCGACATCTGAATTTTAATAGAATATTAAATAGTTCATTTTGTAACTTGGGGCATGTATGAAGAATGTCATTTAAGGATAAGTTCGAATCAGTTTTGGCATAAGCATCAAAGACTTCCCGTAACTTTGTAGTCTCGCTCTGTTCTCTAACAACTCCAAAATGGGGTAAATAAAAACACTTAGAAGACCGTTTCTAAAGTTCTGAATTCGGGAAAAGTTGCATATGGCCTAGATGTTCATAATCTTGCATAAATTTTACGTATTTATCTCTTAAATCTGGATTGTCCTG
Source organism: Trichonephila clavipes (assembly GCA_019973935.1). Lineage (NCBI taxonomy): Eukaryota > Metazoa > Arthropoda > Arachnida > Araneae > Nephilidae > Trichonephila > Trichonephila clavipes. The sequence continues at coordinate 485,426 of BMAU01017002.1, read as the reverse complement.
AAGGCGCTTCTCCAACGAGAAGAATCGTCTCTTGGCTTGGACTTTATAATCACCCAATGCATTGTCGTTTTTGAAAGGAAGACTTACAACATATCTACCATCACGATTTCTCCTTGTGTGGTCGAGGTAGAATTTTTCGACTTTTTGATCTTCTTCTGAGAGATTACTAGCATCTGGAATTGACTCAACTTCCCAGAATTTGGCTATTTGATTTTGTAAGTCGAGCAATGCATGACAATTGATTAAAGAAATGACCTTCTTTTCGCTCTGACAGGCTGTGGAAACTTTTCGAGAAAGTAACAAGCCTAACTTGGAGTTTAGAGTAGATGGTTGATTTTGAGTTCCAGATATTTTTCCATACTGAATTAAATCACAGAGTATAGCAGCTCCCAGATTCATATCGGCAGGTCGACTAATATAAAACGAAGAATCAGCCAGCTGTAGTACATTAATGTGAGGTCAATCGAATTTTGAAACCAGGAAAATAGGCAAATTACAAGCGAGTTACTTTACTACTAAAGCATTTACGGCAAAGATATCCTGACTAAAATGAGGATAAAGTTGAAGTTCTACTCGTTAGTAGCATAAGCAGCAACTTTGTTATCTAAACCCAAAATATATATATAGTATTTCCTGACTCATAAAATGGAAGGTTTAAAATTTTTGAGCATAATTCTGTAATTAGAGAGGTCTGAGACCCTCCATCAATCAAGACTCGGCAGTTTTTATATGGTCCTCGACTATTCTTATTCTAACAAGGGCTGTAGAGAGCAAAATTGAATTGGAATAATTCATTTGTCCTGCAAGCCAAAACTTTTCCTGAGATGTAGCCAATGACTGAACTACATTCTGGTCACTAGTAGCAGCTAAATTTTGATTTGAATTACTAACAGGGATTTCTCTAGGACTGCTTTGGAACTGGTGAAGTACGGTGTGATGCCTTTGCTTGCAAGCACGACAAGAAGTTGTAAATTTGCATGAGGAAACATTATGATTCCCATGCAGACAATTAAAGCATAACTTTGACTTTTTTAGCAAAATTCCAGCGATTATTTATATTCATCTTTAAAAACTTTTCACATTTATGTAATAAATGAGAGGTAAAACAAAGTTTACATGAGTCATCTGACTCTACAGTAGTTTTAGGTGAATAAGGCTTGTGAGATGCTTTATTTGATTTTTCGTAGAGTGGTGTACTTTTGATACCTTGAAGACTTCTGGTTTGCTTTTCAAGAAATGAAAGAAATTTATTTAATGAAGGAAAATTTTTATCTTCAATGGTCAATTCCCATTTGACTTTGATAGAATCTTCCAACTTATCTTGAAGAGAAAATACTAATAGAAGCTTTACCAATTGATTGCATTCTAATCCTAATGTTTTAAAATTTCTGAGTACTTCATTACAAACGTCTATCATGGCCCAAATTGATTCTGAAGTAGTTTCAACATTTTTTAGAGAGAATAACTTTTTGGGCATTGGGAAAATGCCAATTCTCTCTGATTATCATACCGATTCAACAGTGTTTCCCAAGCTTGTTTATAGTTTTCATGAGTTATTGCGAGTCATTTTATTAATCTAGAAGCATCTGAAGTGACAGCATTTTGTAAATATTGCAATTTTTGAATATCTGTTAAATATTCATTAGAATTAATTGAACTAGAGAATATAGTTTTAAAACTCAACCAAGAGCTGAAATCACCTGCAAATTGTGGAAGATCATATTTAGGAAGATTTATGTTAGAATAAGCATTCCCTTTCGAATTATCTTCTTCGAATTGTAGTTTGCTATTAATACTAGTCAAATATGACTCAAATTTTCTAATGCCAAATCAGCCAAATCTTTAGAACTAGTACAGTTTTCATATTCCACATCTTCCACAAATTCTTCCAAAACAGAAAACTTATAATAATTGTCTTCCAACCTTTCTAGACATTTTAATATATTACATTTTAAGGCAAAAACTCTCCGAATATTATCAAATTCTATCACATTATCAACGTTTTCAGAATACCTTCTGATTTCTTTTATCTGAGATTGGAGCACTAATAGTATTTAGTAGGAGCCATGTTTTAAATAATAACTCAATGCAACTATACAACTCAAATACAGCTTTTCAGAATTAGTTACTATAAATATACAGTCACTCAGAATAATAAACAAAATCTTCGAATTTACTAATTCAGATTGCTTGCATTTCGAATTTACAAATAATAATAATATTTTTCGAATTAATTGACATACATTTCTTGACTCAAATTATAGAATAATAAACACATCAAAAGATTAAGAATTCTTTCAGAAGAATTTCCTTTTCAGAATATATCTAGTTTCGATTATATAAGATCATTATATCATTTTCAATTCTAGTAAGAATAATAAACATTCTACTTTCCAGGAAATGATCTATTGAATTAAACTTTATTTATGACGCATACATCAACAATGAATAAACATTCCTCACTGGTGGCTCTATGTTAGATTTGTAAGTTCATTTAATAGTATAATGATTGGCTTACCTTTTTTCCCGGAAAGCTAAGTTTAAATAAACTCTCACCAACATTAATTCTTAAAATGAGAAACAGATGGCTCCTTTTGGGGATTTTCTTGAGATTTATTCGTCTTGAATTCACACCACAAAAATTAACCATTTTTTTCGATTTCAGAACGGACTCAATAAAGAAAATGGCGTTACAGAAATACACAAAGGAAACAGATACATATTTTAAAGGTTTTCTCGTGGCGCCCTCTGTTGGATAAATTTGTAAACAGATGGATTGGCAGTAGTCTTATAATTCCAATTTATGGTTATTATGGTTATAGGATGAGAGATAAATGATTATCGCATTTTAAGAAACGCAAATGGTTTTAGCGATGGTCTTCATAAATTGTGAAGTTGGCTCAAGTGACGAGGGCAAAAATTGTGCTGTTACTCTACTCTCCAAATTACCTCACCATGCCAATAGGAAGACTTTGAACCTAACCCGGTGGCCACGGTAGACTAGAAGTTTAGAAAACGGCTCGTAACTGGAATGTCATGGGTTCGAGCATAGTACCGATGAAGATCCACCGTGCAGAGTCCGAATGCTTGACATCTTTCGGAAACGGAACGTAAGATGTTCCTCCATCCCATATCGAAATGTATTTGGGCCTTGAAGTGGAGAGGCGTAGATTAAGAGAGAGCTTTTTGATTGAAGGACTGGAAGGAGCAATGGGGTGTGGCTACGGAAACATCAGAAGTGATGGAAATTTTTCAGAGTAAACAGACGATATACTCGTCTGCTATTGGTCGAAAAGAATCAGTGAGTTCATTGACGGCCTTGAAGTTATAGAACAGACATTTGGCGGAAAAAAGTGATTGCCTGTGTGGGTTGGAGACTGAGAATATAATTTAAAAAAAGAAATTACATAATGATAAAAATGTAAAATGAAAATTTAGAAAATGGGCATTGACCACGAGGGGAATGACACAATTAATTACTTAGGGGGATTAAACGAGTTCAGAATGATTTTTTAGGCCCCTTAGTATTGACATTCAGATTGTAATTTTCAAGACTTGAGATATTAAAATTATTAGGATTTGGCAGATTATCAAAAATTTAACTACCAATTTTTGAATATATTTCTCAAACCCACCGTGAAGAGAAAGCCCATGCACGTTAAATATGTCGAAGCTCAAACGTCCTATCTATGTTATGTTGTGAAAGTTAGGAGAGGGAGGTGCCTGTTCAAGTGCCATCCTCATCACTTGAATATGGTTTAAAATTACGAGATCCGTAGCCAAAAACCTTCGAATAGCTGAAAAGTGTGATAGTATTCACTCACTTTTATTTTCATTAGTAGCTATTTCTACACGTTGGAGTTTCAGTGGTGCTAGAACTCAGACCCGTGACGCGACGGCTACGAGTTTGAGCTCATAACCAGTAGGTTACCCGAGGGCAGAATTTTTGAGGAAGTAAGCGTTATATGTCAGACTCTTAAATTCTGGAACCCACTCCGACAAGCACTTTATTCCCATCAATTTCTGTTCCATAACTTCAAGGCAGACAATAGAGTTTTAACTCACTGATACTTTTCGACCAATTAAAGATGAGTCTCTTCAGCATAATCTGAAAAATTTTGATCACATTGGATGTCTCCGAAGCAGTCACCGTAGCCACTCCCCCTTTCTCGTTTCAGTCCACCATTCAGGAAGCTCTCTCTTAATCCAGACCTCTCCACTTCAAGGCCGAAATATATTTCGATATGGGATGGTGGAACGCTTCACATTCCATTTCCCAAATATGCCAAACGTTCACACTCTTTCATTTCATTTCACATCTTAAGAGATCTTAGTAGTTTAATGGAAAACCTCACTATTCCTTTCCTATGAAATCAAATCTCGAATGCGTTTTGAAGTAAATGTAGCCGATAATAAAGATGATCAGCGTTTCTTATAGATTACTAAGATATAATTCTTAACCAGTTCAGTTCAATACAGTGGTACCACTGTAAATCTGAAGACTTAGCCATCGCCTTATGATCCGACAGAATTTGATACACACTTTAATATTTTAGAATCTATTAGTTGATATTAATTTTTTTTTTCTTTTTTGGACATGATTTAATGTTTTAGATCTCGCTATTGTTGAGTAAGACCATTCATGATGAAATGCTTCACTGAGTTTTCTATTTTGTACGGGTTATAACAACGTTTCTCAAACTATGGAGTGCGCCTCCCAAGCGGCGTAATAACCCTTCAAGGGGGGCGAGTATGTCGAAAACAAACATTATTTAAAAAAAGTATTAATATACTGAAATGAAGCAAAAAAATCCGTTCTGACGTAATAAAAAAAATACACATTTACACTGCTATAATATACTTTCAAATGCATCAGTACTGCACCATGCATTTCACAATTTAACAGTACTAAGTCAACAACCAGTCTGATAATTACAGTAACTCTATGGTTACGTAATGAGATTATATACAAATTTAATACTTATCTTGATAATTTTTACGGTTTATAATTACTTTTGTATTGTAGATTTACATGAAAGTATATTATTGAATTCAATACATTGTTATTGTATATAAGGGGGTAGCGCGATGAAAATTATGATTGAAAATTGGGTCACGAGTATAGAAAGTTTGAGAATCACTGGGTTAATTTTTTTATTTAAGAATTTTCAAAATTCCTTTTGGTTACATCTTCTATGTGTATACTATATAAAAAAGATTTTGTGCTCAAAATTTCAAGAAAAAAATTCAAAATTCATTCAGCCTTTTAATTTTTTTCAGGAAAAGACTTAAAATTTGTGAAGTGATTTTAAAATGCTACTCCGACAAAAATTTACACACACGCATAAAATTGTATTTACAAGTACTAAATACTATGTATAACAAAAGTTGGCGTAGGTTTTCCGATAACATGATTAGTATTTCTGCAATACTTGTTTTTTTATGAAGGCTTATTGAAAATTTCTGAAAAAGTGTGTATATAACTTACGAGTTCAATTTTTTTTTTAAAAAATAATATTACTTTGATTTAAAAATGCATACCAACTTTTGTTACATGTTCTATTAACAATAGATGAGAAAAAGTCAAAGCATTAGACACAATAGAAAAAAGAAACCATTTTAAATGAATACAAACTAGTAAGTTTATCTTTCTGAGATAATTAAGCTTAATGTTTTGATTTGCAATAGGGTTGTGAATAAAAACGAACTTAAATATATTATAATTATGTGTTTCTTAAGTTTAGAACCTTCAAATTTCGTGAGGTTAAAGAAAACTTTATAAAGGATAATTTAGACTAAAAGAATTAGATTTGATTTTTTTAACCGGTTTTAGTCAATTCAATCGTATTTTGCCCTCTTAAAAAGAAAATATCTGTCGTTCAATGGATGTTTTTTTTTCTCGCATCTTATTAATTAAACCGTCTGAATTTCTATTTTTTGCGACCTGCCTTTTCCACTGTTCAACATGTGAAATATTATTAAAGTGTTTGTCTTCATCTTTTTTTACATGTTTCTTCATTTGTACTTTTATGGGGTTTTTTTAATATGTGTCTAGATTCTTCTCTGAAATCATAGGAATTGTATGACAAGGTTCTGCAGATTCTTTGGTTAGTTTATCAACGTTTTTATTAATCCTTGTTCTCTTATATGCCGGGTACCCAAGTGAATGTTATGGATTTTACTAACTTCAGACTTTCTTGCAAAGTGAAACAAATCTAAAATCATCGTATTTGGTTTTCTATTAATATTTTGGATACTTTTTAAAACTGATAAATTATCCGTCAGGATAACATAATTTTCTGCTTCAGTAACCCAATTGTAAGAATATTATTGTAAGTTTTATGATTTTATATAAAAGCTACAGTTATAAATGAATAGCTTCGGTTAAGTAAAGTGGCCGTGGTAGCCAAGTGGTATGGGTATCGGACCGTGGCTTGCCTTGTCACGAGTTCGAGCCCAGTATCACTAAAGACCTGCCGTGTAGGGCAGCAATGCACGTTAAATAGGTCGAGAGCTGAAACGTCCTCCCGTTGGTGTGGTAGTTAGGAGAGGGGGATGCCAGCTCAGGTGTCGTCCACGTCACATGACCATGGTTCAAAATTACGTGGTCTGTCGCCAAAAGCTCTCGTGTAGCTAAACAGTGCGACGTTAATATTCGATCAATCAATCGGTTATATAAACTCTATTCTCCAAAGTTCCACAACTCACCAAATTAGGCAATTAAGCCTGGGGTCTCATGGGAGTTAATTTTGCCTCGAGAGCTGAAAATATAAACAATTTTCAAATAAATATAATTATTTGAAATTAAAACTAAATAATTCGATTTCTTACGCATTTTTATAAAGGAATAAGGGTTTCAAGGAAGTACAAATGTTTTAAAATATAATCAGAACTTTAAAATTATCATACGAAAATAAGAAATATTTCTGTAATAAATAGAAAGGGAATATATGTGTGTTACTTTGCGCATGCTATTATCTAAAATAGTAGCCTTTGGAACACAAAAGTTTATATAATTATAAAATGTACTCTTTAAACACTACATATTTTTAATCTTTTATATATTTTGTATTCCAAAATATTTCAAAAATACTGCAATTTAATTTTTTTTTTAAAATTATGTAATTTATTATCCTATTTATATTAAAATAGCAGCAGTGTAATAAGGATATGTTTAACTTTATAAATCACCTTATTGCTAGCAATTAGAGCTATTTTAGAAAATAGCATGCGCAACATAAATTATGATTATAGTTGAAACATTTTACACACATTCTTGAAACCTCATTCTTTAATAGATATTTGTAAAAAAAAATCAAAATATCTAAGGTTAACCTCAAGGAATTGCATTTAATCCAGTTTTTCTTCATAGTTTCAGTTCTCGAGATAAAATTAACGCCACTGAAACCCCTTAAGCCTTGACATTTTAAAAAGTATCATCCACTCCGAATAAAAAATTCTTTAGTGGTAGTATGACTATATACTACATAAGAAAAAATGAAACTAGTTTGATATTAAGGGTATGGCGCCAAACACCACTTAACGTAACAAAGGAATCATGCCAACCAGAGCTTGCTGCTGGAATGGAATCCATGATAGAGGCATAGCGGTAATTTAACGATACACAATAATTTTAATAAAGATAAATTAAATAATAATTAAATACCATATATATCTATAATATTTATAAGTAAATATAAAAACAATTATAAATAAAGAATATATGAATCAATTACAAATTTCTGAAATTTACAATGTTCTAAACATTGCAAGTTCCTAAAACGAATTTCATCAAACAAGGAACGTTAAAATCCGCATTTTTAAAATGTAAAATATAGCGAAAATAAACGTTTTATAGCGATAATTGAAAGTACAGCACTCATTATTTAAAAAATATAGCCTATTACTCACATATATTAAAAATATCCATATTCGAAAACAGCACAAAATAAAACAGAAGACGGAAAAACTAAAGCAATTACACTGAAAACGATTAAATCTTCAAAGAAATAGATTTAAAATCGTCTGAAATTAATTGGGTTACCGCCGGAAAAAAATAATAAACGTAATTTGCAATATACGTTATGCCCATTGCAACCATATCGCCAGACGATAAAAATATCAAGCTAACAATATTATAATGTTATCTCCCATCATGGCGGACATAAAAAAACAATTTCGCGCGTGCCCCCTGATATCCAACTAGCACCGAAAAAATAACAGATTAGCTATAATTTCTGATTAGAGTGATGAGGAGAATTGATTTTGTGATCCTAAATAGCCATTTTTATTTATTTATATATTTTTGTTGTATTTTTAGTTTTTTTACTTATCATTTTTATATTCCATATATATTTTTAAACTTATTTTTTCATTTGCATGTTTTATTGGAATGCAATTTCAGCCGACTCAGAATTCTACATCTTAACACTTATACTCGATATAACAAGGTAATTATTTATTTATATAGTTTGAAATATAACACGGTTTGTATACAACATGTATTTATGTATATATTGCCCTTATTTATATTACTTATATATTTATGTAATGAAGAAAATGACTAGGATAACACAATTTTAACACAGCACGGTACGATTAAACCGTGTTATACGAAGAACATCTATATCATAGTTTGGAACAAAATCAGTCCAAAGTCAACCAAGAGCAACAAATTGAGACATTTATTCGAAGTTACGTTAGCTTCCAAAGATTACTTTATTAAAACCAGGTAATTCAATCCTAATCATGCACAGGAAAGTATTACAATCTGATGGAATTAAAATGTTCACACATTTTTTTCAATCTTCTTTTTTTGATACAATTGATTAAAAAAATAATTTCCAAATATAAATTAACACTGAGATATATCGTCATACATTTGTGTTAAAAAATATGCGATAACTATAGACAGTTTGAAATATTCATTAAAAAATATAGCTTCTTGTATTGCCTATGAATTTAGTTCATTTCTGTATTGGTCCAAAAGCCCCAATAACAAGAGAGACCAGGACTGTAAAGAATGTCCTGTGGTGATGCATAAAGTTTAAAAAGATATGCTAAAGTGGCGTTACCGTCAAAAATATAGCCTTGTGTTAAATCGGTTTGTGAACAATTTCTACAGATGGGGAATTATCTGGAGATATTTTCGTACCTTTGAAATAACTAGTGGAGTCTTCCTATTGTAGACAAATTTATAGGGCAATTGCGCTCTGGGATAGTTGGTTTTATGAAACGCTTATTAGAAATTTTGCGCTCGGCGACTGCGTCTGCATCCTCCGAGGTAACGGTGGAAGTCTGATCCAAGTTTAGAGCCATCTTAGCAAGGACATCCGCACATTCATTACCCTAAATACCCTCTAGAAAGGTCAAAACTCTTGAAGCAATAGCATCATTATTCTATGGATAGTATAATAGTTGATACAAGCGATAAAAATCGAGTCAAAAGGTCAAATAAAAACTTTAATGATACTTATAACACAATAGTTTTCTTATTAAAAACATGAAGATGGTACAAATAAAGTAAAAAAGTTTTATTCAAATACAAATCTGTTAAACATTAAATTAAAGGGTCTATTTTAGGTTGCCCAGTTATGTACAACACCATAGAGAACCACGTGCCAAGTCAAAATATAATGTAAATCTATGGATAAAATTGCAATAACTTTGCGCGTTGTAAATTATTTATCAAAAATAGACTGGATGATTGTTAAAATTGCAGGTGGCAAGAGTTCTTGAAACTTGTGGAATACATTTATTCGAAAAATAGTACTATTAAAATATGAGGTTTCAACTATTTCCTCGAAAGAAAATTTTGAAACTCATCAATCTTTTATTCATACCCATATCTCGCAATATATAAATGTCTTTAGTATTTCACTTGCATGAGTTAAATTATGAGTTAGGTTATCAATAATAATATATATTGCTTGTAATACGTGAGCCAACAGCCAGACAGAAGTTGTAAAATCTTCCAAAACATTCAACTGGCGATCAGTTAATTCCCCTGGAGGATGCGCCAAATTCAAATAAATATTGCGGATTAGTCTGAAGTTTCGTCGCATACGAGTGTGCACAAATTTCATTGAACGAATTAATTTTCGATATTTTTCGTATAGGAATCGTGTGTTTTCAAAAACATGTATGTATTCCAAATTTAATGAATCTGCTGACATTCCTTCTTCACGCCTTAAAACATCAACACTTGCATTGTTTATTTGATCATTATGACGATTTAAAAGCATACAAATTGACTCATAGCACGCTGCTTTCGATATAAAAAGAGCAACTTGTCGACGCAAAGGATTAAAAGAAGCACTAGAAACACGGTTCATTTTGTAAAAATGTATGACAATATCCAATTAATATTTTAACAGAAATATTCCCCTCTTTCATCTTAAAAACCACGAATGTGGGCAATGGCAAACAATACCAGAGCGCATGCGTAACTTTCACACTTAAAATGCCAAAAGGTTTTCCTTAATTTTGAGTGAAATGAAATGTTTGATTGTTTGTTGATTTTTATTAACTTTGCGGGAATGAGTGAATATTACCGTTACACTGTTTAACTCCTCGAAGCCCAGTACCACTAAAGACCCGCCGTGTAGGGCAGCGATGTATGCTAAATCTGTCGAGAGCTGAAATGTCCTCCCGTTGGTGTAATAGTTAGGAGAGTAGTTAGGGGGTACCAGCTCAGGTGTGGTCCACGTCACTTGACCATGGTTCAAAATTACATGGTCCGTCTCTAAAAGCCCTCGTGTGGCTGAACAGTGCGACGTTAATCTTCACTCGCTCACTTAAACTTTTCGAAGGCTATTGGAGACGGGCATCGGTCCTACACGGCGGGTCTTCGGTGGTACTGGCTCGAACTCCTGTCACGCCGGACACAAGTCCGTTACCTTGACCACTAGGCTACCTTGGCCTGTTAATTAACGTTGCACCGTAAGGCGATATGAAAGTTATTATCGATGGATGGCTTAATATTAAATTATGGATAAGAGACGAGTATGACACTTGAACAGGAATTTGACTCTTCAAAATTTCCTCCTACGCTGAAATGGAGATATTGAACGTCAGCAGATTTAATGTGCTTCAACACTGATGTCCGTCGATACTTAAGTGACATCAGAAATCTACGACTCTATCAAAGAAATGCCAGCCGGGAATCTTATGAAAATGACCACTGAATTATTTATTCAAGTGTTTCTCAAATTTTCAATATTTTCAACCCATTTTTCAATAATAATTTTTATCAAGCTCCCTTTCTTACAATAACAAAATATTGAATAAAATAATAATGTACTCTGATGCTAAGACTTCAATTATAAACCATACAAATTATTAAGAGAAGTACTAAATTTTGTACATGAAAGCCTGATGGGAGTCGGTAGTAATTGTCGAACTTGTTTTCAATTTTGCATTTATAAATTAATAAGGAAACATATTGTATAGTACTGATACATTTATAAGTATATCATTGTAAATATGTATTTTATTTTTTAATACGTCAAAACGTTTTTTTTTTGCTTCCTTTCTGTATATTAATAATTATTTTAAATATTTTATTTTCGACCATTCCATATGGGATCGCACCCCGATCCCCTAAGTAGGTTTAATATGCCCACGTAGCAGGGTCGATACTGTTCGAAAAACACTGAATATGCCATTACGAAACTTAGATGCATTGGTTACAAATAGCGGACATCATGAAAGAGTAAGTGAGTGAATATTGACCTCGCACTTTTCTGCTACAGGAGGGCTTTTGACGACGACCCACGTAATTTTGAATCATGGTCAAGTGACACGGATGACACCTGAGCTGACACCCCCTCTCCCAACTACCACCCCACACCAACGGGAGGATATTTGAGATCTCGACGGATTTAACGCGTATCGCTCCCCTACACGGCGGACATAATGAAAGGTGGGCCAATGAATGTTTATTAACATTACGCTTAAAGCAAGATAAAAGCGTATTGTTGAAAGACTTCATCACTGTGAACCACCGTAAAGTGACAATGACGATACCTGAACTGATACTTTCCTCTCTAAAGTACCACACTGCACCAACGCCAGGATATTGACCCACGACAGATAAGAAGTGACCGATGTATGTTAAATATATAGAGGCTCAAACATTCTACAAATGTGTGGTTTAGAAGTTAAAAGATGAGGATGTTAGCTCAGATGTCATCCTCGTCATTCGATTATGGTTCAAAAGTACGAAGGTTAGTTGTCATTAGCCCTCTTTCTCTCAATGAGTGAGAGTTATATAACGGCATTAACATACATCTCCCTCACTTACTTGATGTAGGATATATTTAATGTGCATTAGTTCCTCTACATAGCAGGTCAGGCGTGGCATCAGAACTCAAGACCGAGACTCGACAACGCTACATCCGAGCCCGTGACCACGGCCGTTAGGATAACATTCCCTTCCCTTGTTTTAAGGTATCCGACTACGTTCGGAACCGTGATTTTAAAAAAGCGCTTAAATAGATCATTTTCAGAATATTTAATGTCACTCAGATTACAAAATATGCATACAATTGTTTTAAGGTCATTTTGACAAAAAAAAAATTTATTTAAATATAATACATTGACAAAAATAATAATCTTTTTTTCTAAATGTTCTCCTTTTGTGAAAAATGGTTCTATTATAATGATATACTGCCTGTATATAGATCAGAACTCTCTACAGAGGCTCAACTAGAATGTTTGAAAAATTCACGTTATTTTCAGAGTTACCACCAATTGAAATAACTATTCACGTTTTTTTCTTAAAATTGCTGCCCTCTGTTATCGTAAAATATGAATACACCCCCTTCTTATTTATATATTTCAAAAATTCTAGTTGAGCCTCTGAACAGAGGTCTGAGCTATACACAGGCAAAATACTATTCTAATAGAAGTATTTTTCACAAAAGGAGAACATTAGGAAAAAAATATTATTCTAAGTTAACTTTTTGCCAAAATATTTTATATAAATAAATGTTTTTGTCAAAATGTCCTTAAAACAATTTTATGCATATATTCTAATCTAAGTGACACTAAATATCATGAACATTATTCATTTATGCGCTTTTGAAAATCACGGTTCTGAACGTAGTTGGATACCTTAAGTACGAGTATGCAACCGATAAACTTTCAACAACAATATGTATTCAAATAGAACTGTTATATGGTAGAATATGACTATTATATGATAATGAAGTCAATATGTAAAATTAATATCGAAAAACTTTTATTTGAAAAGAGAGAGAAAGAAACGAAGTATGGATGGTTTTCATTATTTTTAAATGAATGGAGCCCTAAACGAATGCTGTATAAAATCACATTTTATTTAGGAGTTATTGCAACATTTTATCCACAGTGTGGACCTCACATAAAGTATTTTCAAACATTTGGACTTTTCAAGAAGTGCTTGAAAGCTTGGCCTTTCAAAAGCAATACCGAGGGTAAAAAAGGGTGTAATTGACCTTAATGGCATTTATGCTGATTTTTTTCTGTGCATTTTTGACATAAGGATAAAATACAGTTTTTAGCCTTCCCAGCACCAAAGGCGCTTCAAATTCTTACTCCCTTCATTATTTTCAGAGAATCCCTCCTTCGTCAATTCTTTTTTTTGCCAGATTTAGTTCAGGAGGGATTTTCCATTAACTCTCTTACTATTTTCCCTGTCATTATTTTCATTCTTTGGGGAGATTTTTCCGTTATACACCACTCACCATGTAAAGGGTGTTTTTTTAGAGGTATATAACTTTATCTCTCTCTCTTTTTAAATTGCAATAAAACAACGATGTATTATTCGATTGACATGAATTTTTTTCATTCGAATGATAATCTTGTGGCATTACATTTCAAAATGATTTCTGGTATAGGACTGCACGGCTGGCTCGGATGTAGTCCAATCTGGACGTCCAATTTTCGCTGACTTTTTCCAACATTTGTGGCCGTATATCGGCAATAACACGGCAAATGTTGTGTTCCAAATGGTCATGCGTTTGTGACATATCCGCATAGACCAATGCCTTTACATAGCCCCACAGAAAATAGTCTAGCGGTGTTAAATCACAAGATGTTGAAGGCCAATTCACAGGTCCAAAACGTGAAATTAGGCGGTCACCAAACCTGTCTTTCAATAAATCGATTGTGGCACGAGCTGTGTGACATGTTGCGCCGTCTTGTTGGAAACACAGCTCCTGGACATCATGATTGTTCAATTCAGGAATAAAAAAGTTAGTAATCATGACTCTATACCGATCACCATTGACTGTAACGTTGTAGCCTTCATCGTTTTTGAAGAAGGATTCCACCAGCCCATAAAGCGCACCAAACAGTCAGTTTTCTGGATGTAACGGTGTTAAGCGAATCTTAAGCGTATGGGCTATAATATAAAAACATAAAAAAACATTCGAAAATTTTCTCCAAACCGAGGATTTTGGGGTAGTAATCTTAATAATTTCCAGTGACTCCATGGGTTTGTAATATATTATGTTACATACAAAATATAATACTTATCTTGTTAATTTGTAAGGTTTATAACTAAAGTCGTATTGTAGATTTAGCTTCAAAGTATATTATGGAATTCAAGATCATAATACAGAAAACTGAGAGCAGCTATGTCATATGATTGTACGGCATGTAAAAGCTCCCTAGAGTGTCTAGAGAGGAAACTGTGCGTCAGAATTACCTGCGGCGATTGGTATCCGCCGCACTAAAATGAGATCTCAGCTTCTGGGGTGGGAGGAAGTGAATATTAATGTCGCACTGTTTAATTAATGCCGCAAGGGCCTTTGGCGTTCGACCTCGTGAATTTTAGCCATGGTCAAGTGACGAGGACGACACCGGTGTTGTCAACCCTCTCTTCTAATTACCACACCAACGGGAAGACATCTGAGCTCTCGACAGATTTAAAGTACATCACTTCCCTACAGGGCGGGTTTTCATTGATACTGGGCTTGAACTCGTGACAAGCAGCCACAATGCCATGCCTTGACCACTAGGCTATAGCGGCCCAGCTTCTAGGGAATGAACTAGGGGTCTGCAAGGGAAAAATTCCAATCCACAGCCCATTAGAAATAAAACAATTATTGAATTAAATTGATTGTTATTGTAAGGAGATGGAGCGATTAAAATTATGCTTCTACAAAAACAAAAACAAAATGATATAAGTGATAAGTGAGAGATCATAAGTGAAAGAATGGTTATTATGCTTATCTTACAGGGATCAGTTTGATTCTAATGTAAATTTATGGCTTGTAATTAGTTAATTAGATAATGTATAGTTAGTTTATCTCAACCCGGGGGTTGCAGGTGTGGTTTGAGCCAGTCGTTTTATTTCAGATTAATCAATTTACGATCAATTTATGATTTGAACAACCTTGGAATCAATCCTAGTTAATTTTTTAATCTAATTTATAAGATTACCTAAAGTACACATCTCTTAAACCACTTGTAGATCACTTGTTAGCTTTTTCTTGAGCTGCTACAGTCATTTTCAAATCAGCTTCTCTATTATTTCCACTTCTCCGAAGTACAATTATAGTTTGAATGATAATTTGAGAACGAACGACTCACTACCGACGATTAACGACTAGCTACTAACGATTCATGATCACTACCCCTTGCCGTGTTTGTGTTTATATACATGAAAGGTTAAAAAAGTTCCTGGAATAGGTCAATTACAATTTTATTTTAAAAAAAGATTAATAATATAATCTTATTAGACTTCAAATTTCTGTCCTCATGCATGGACACAACTTTTCCAAAGTTTCTATAATTTATCAAAACACTCCAGTAATCAATTTTTTGAGAGTTCCTTAAGCTTTTTCGTCGCATTTTCTCCAGGGGTTTTTGTTCAAGCGAAGTTCCACCTTTCTTGGTGATGTTTTTTATTTCCGTTCACTTTACTGACGTTTTGTTGACAGTTGATACGTCTCTTGTCATGATTTTCTTCAAGAAGCTGTCATCTTCATCAGCTATGCCAATCACACATCCCTGGACATGTTCACTCTCATTTATTTTTGTTCAGGTAGCACCTTTTTGGAACCACGTGGAAAAGAGCACGATGTTGTTCATTTTCAAATCATCGTGAAGAATGCTGTAAATGCTGCCATGTGAAAATCCAGAAGCAATAAAAACAAAGGTTATTCATCTGTGCGTACACACGATTTCTCGAACTCGCTCAACATTCTCATCCGTAGTACATTAAGAACACTCAGTCGTCACGTCAGGCATCTTTGATGTTTTTTTTTAAATAATGGGGCTGCGCATTAGTAACTTTAACCTTTTGCAGACCTAGTATCACTTTTTAGCATGACATCATATATGCAATGCCAATTACCGCAAGTAATTTTGACACCCTTCTAATTGAGTGAGTGAGTGATTCCCTCACTTGGGAGGAATCTGGGCGTCAAATTTACTTGCGATAATTAGCATCGTCTATACCGCAAGCAATTTTGACGACCAGTTTCCTACCAAGAGGAAGACACCTAAGCTTTGACGATGCACACCTACACAAGGATTTAGTTTTGCCTGGATCACCTAAGCCAAACCGACCCTCTAGGGAAATTTCAGATACCCTAATATCAGGCGACAGGGCCACTCTCAATTTTCTGCATCATGAAAAGCCACAGATTTGGGCCGAGGTCTGACCACAACCTTGTGTGCAGAAGGCCAGCGACAAACCACTCACGCCACTCAGCTGATTGACATCTTCGATTTTTGTGCGATCTTCACGAAAAGGCTTAGGCAACTCGCTTTTCCATGGCATTGTTTCCGTATGCTTACTTCAACGTCTCCAGTGTCTCAGAGGGTCATTTCTCGAGAAAAAAATCTATTTGATGTTTACATGCTGCTCCAAAAATGACATTTCTAAATCCAACAAATGAAAAATTCGCTTTGTCAAAAATGATGCGCAGCTAATGACATATGTACCAGAAAGAATTCCAGCTGGTTGTGTGTTTCTCTTATTAGTCCAAAATAGATATTCTCCCTCCAACGTACAGCTTTGGAAATTTAGGTGAACATTCAGAGGTATTTTTTTTTCTTCTGGTAGTTATCTCCACAGAAGGCAGATTTAAACTGAATACACATAATTAAATAATTTCCTCAAGAGGATTATTTGAAATACCATACATACAACCCATCATAAGTTAAGAGGACTCGGTACCCTTTGCGCAAATTTCTTTATTTACGTATTTAAAAATTATATTTTAGCATTTTATACAATGTTTCTATTCAAGAAAATGATACTAGATGAAAATTTGCATATATTATTCACACAATTTTAAAAATTAAAATTTTTTGAAAAAAATTGGAAAAAATTTAAAAGACTACTCCTTTTGTAAAAATTAATTTTTTAACCTGAAATTTTTTACAATATTCTTATGGATATTCTAAGCAACTTTAGGGATCGATTTTAGAATAACTTCATTCGTTTTCGAGAAAAAAATAAAATGTTCATATACAGGATGAATCAACGAATCAATAAACGAATGATATCAACGAAAAAGCCAACATGACTTACATTTTATTTTTTTTAAAAAAAAGTATTCAGTTTATAGCAAAACGGATCCCTAATTTTATTACATGCTTTATTTTCAACACGCAGGAAAAAAATGGGATTGGTAAATAATTGTCGAAGGAGTAGCATTTTGAATGCACTAAGGTTTCGAAAAACACAAACTGAGAAAAACCACTTTAAAGTTTATAATTCTGAAAAAATAATTATTATAAGCTTAATTAAACTTAAAATACCACTTTAAGATATTAGTTATACATTTTTCTTTAAATTAATTGCATTTTCATATTTTTTCAACCCACAAATTTTTATAAATGATCAACTTTTAGCGAGTACCAATTGCACAAAAAAATTCAAGAAAAATGTTACTTGTTTTTTCTGTCACGACAGAAATTTTAGCTGTTTTTCTTCTTATAATATTAAAGTACTACATTTGTATGAAAAATATATCAGGTATAAGAACTGAAATTATATAAAATTATTAATATAAAATTCCTTAATTTAAAAATTTTACATGCACACATTTCATAAAGAAAAAAAAATGATTGTACGTATTGCCTAGGAAATATTCTGCTTTATATAAAGCACATTCTTTTTTAAGGTTATTATTTCTCTTTATAAAATAGATTTTTTTTATCAAACCGCTTCTTTTAGCTTTTTTTTCTAAAAAATGGGGCGTGGCCTAATTGCCTTATTTGTTTTCAAGTGAAGTTTTATTCAACTTCAAACTTTCCCTCATGCACAAGTGATATATCAATCAAAAGATAATGCAAATAATAAGATTAAATGAAAATAAAAAAAAAATGACAGGTCTGTGATTTTTGGGGTACCAAGTCCTCTTAACAACACAAAATAAGTAAGTAAGTTGAATTCCTCTACATAAATGAGCGATGAAAAATAATGAAAGGAATTTTTAAGAAAATATGTGAGCTACACACACACAAACATATAGGACGATGTATCTCTAGTATCATATTGGTAATCTCATACATAATTGGTTTTTGTAGTAGGGGTAAATCTAATAGAACAAATATTGTTTTTCCAAACCCAGTAAGGTATGACAGCTCGAAATGAAATCACCGCATGATTTTAGGAACATTCTTTATTAATGTCCTTTGGAGTAACACGAATACTTTGTCTTTAAGAAGGTTTCTTAAGTAAAGACAAACTTTATCTTGACAATGGAAACTCTCAGGGCATCTTCTTCGCATAGGGGTGTATAATTTTGAGACATTCGGATTCCTTTTTTCTTTTTCTGATGACCCTATATTAGGAAAATACGGATTGCGCTCTTACACACAATTCCCTTATCTATCTTTCTCAATTTGTCGATGTTTCTCTCCTTCTTTCCTTCTCCTTGCACGTGAATCAGTGTTTCTCAGACTGCGGAGCACATCCCCTTAAGGGTATGTGATGTTCCTACAAGAGGGCACGAGCCTATTGAAAAGTCGAAAACCAAAATTCTTAAAAAAATTAATAATCTAGCGAGGGAAAAATTATAAGTACTGTAGGAGTTATAGACCAACAGAATATAATCTGATATAATACAAAATAAAGTACACATTTAAGCAGATATAATACACTTATAAATATATAAGTAGTGCGCAGTGTATTTTATAATTAATTTAACAAAACTAAGTTAAAAACAAGTTTAATAATTAACAGTGAGCCCATGCACTTCTCATACATAACGTTATATACAAAAATTAACAATTATCTGTAAAATATCTACGGTTTATAATTATTCCTTAAATAATGATAAAAAAATTACGTCTTTTACTCTTTTATGCCACCAATTAACGCGTAGGCGAACGTATGTGGTGTATTGAGAGAGGGTAGAAATACGTAAGTCAATCCTTTAAAATTAGTAAATCCTTCGCAAATATTGTTAAGGTCATTTTATTGCATTCACAGGCCTTCGGAATAGTTTTATGGATAACAGTTCACAGAAAAGATCGTACTTTTTGAAAGACGTAGATATACGTCGGAGATAATTAACACACTGGTTGAGTGAGACATTTACATACGTGGCAGGGCGTCAGACATTAAATTCGTATTGTAGGTTTAGCGTCAAATTACATTATTATTGAATTCAATGCCTTGTTATTGTATGGAGGGGGAACGATAAAAATTATCATTGAATATTGGGTCGCAAATATTGAAAGTTTGAGATGTAGTTACGTAAATAACAAATACTGTCGAATTGTAACAAATATTCTGGTTGTCAGTACATAAAAAAAAGCATTTGGTGCAGCTTGGCTAAATATTGACAACCTTGAGCCAATTAAAATCCGTGTATTACTGTTCTATTCAATAATCTAAATTTAAAAGATGTGCCTACTCCGAGGTAAAGAAAGAAACAGCAATAAAAAAAAAAAACTTTATTAAGAAGCGGCATAAGAAACAGCTCCCCCGTGTTAGTCTATAAAAACAAAAACAAAAAAGACAGTTATTACTCTCAAACGCAGAAGATATTTAATTAAGAAATAAATTTTCACCTCTGTAAATATTTTTAAAGCAAATTAGCAAATAGAGATTTTGTCAAACTTGAACAAACAACATTTTACCTTTTAACTCAAACAATTTTTAAACAAACTTTAGTCTTCGTTCTCTAATAAAAAAGTAACTTTCACGTTGCTTCTAAATGTGACGTTAAAGAGTAATCAATAAAAAAAATTGATTTAAAAAATGTTTGAAACTTTTACTAATGGTTGGAAGGATATGTAGGGGTGTTGCTTAAATCTGGGTTCGAGAATTTTATGCAATCAGTCTCAAGGAAGATAATAGTTCAAGATCGATGAGATTTTATTGTCTAAAAACAATTCTTGAAATATAGGATACATCAGCAAAATTAATAATATAAATCCCAGAAAGTTGTCACACCTTCTACAGTGCTCTGACACAACTAACAATGTCTAAAATACAAGTATGTTAAAGATTATTCACAAGTGATCGCTTATTCTATTGAACACCCAAAGTACTTACAAACTTATCTCTGATTGACCCTTCAACGGTGAAAACAATACTAACTCAGTTTTGACGAGGAACTCCCTATTTAAACCTGTACGGATTTTTCTCGAAAAATCCGCATACGTCATAGATCGTGATATTAGGATATTTCTCCACTTTTTTTTCAGAAGCATACATATGGTCACCAACTCGATAAAAATGGTTGCAAAAAACGATGTCGTCTTGGCCCTATCTTCAACATTTCACCAAGTTCCCATTGAATCGCTATTGTAATGTAAGGAATGGTTTTGCTTGTGTGAATATTACAATTTTAGCATACAATAAATACAACAGAGAGGTATTACACATTCAGATATAAACTATTTACTCTCGCAACTTTTAAATCCCAAAAGAATCCAATGATTTACCATGCATTACATACACTCACACACGTACATGCACACGCACAATCCCATTTTTTAGTTAACTAATAAAGTTTTGTAAATGCTACAAGTAATTAAAACGTTTGCAGTATTTCAAAAGAGCAATTAAAATAAATGTGCAGAACAACTACTTTTTTAAATTCTAACTATATTCGGTAATTTGATAAATGCACTTAATGCATTGAAAAATTTGTATTTTTAACGCGCAAAATGTGTGTTTGTAGATTTATTTTTACTAAACTAAATTTAGGCTTAAACTTTTCAAGCATAATAATAGGCAATAATTAGCTATTAAATCTGTAGTACGTTTAACTATTTGTTTCTGATTCTTAAGGATGAAAAACAACTTACCATAAGGTGTTATGAAATGTGGTTACATTTTTCCCTTCCTTTTTTTAACTACCTTCTTTTTATTTAATTCTTAACTTACCTCGAGAGATCCTTAACTTCTTTATGACCATATGCATCTTAAAGAGGTAGAAAAAATCTTCACATTGAAGAACTTTAACATTTTCTTCCACTTTTACATAAAAGACGTTAAGATACCCGTTTTCATCTCCTTGTGCCACTATCAAAGTCATAAACTACTGTTTATTAAAAAAATATTAATGCAAAACGAGCGAAAAAACTGTTGTTAGTTTTTCAGTAAGGGCTTATAAAGCTATCTTAAGGCTTCTTCAGTTTTCTCTTGGAAAATAAACTATGAAAGATTTAGCTATTCAAGAAAAAAAAAACTCAAGTAAAACCTTGTGAAGTATCGTAATACTTTATAAATAGTAAAATCATTTCGTATTCCAAAACGCAATTCAGATTATATAGAAAAATATTTAAGGTAAAAAATGAGGTAGGTTTATATATATTCATATTCAAAGTTGTTCTCTTTGACGCGGGGAAGATGGCATTAGATAGAAACTTCCGTGTAGCACTTCGTCTCTTAGATGATAACATTTTTACGGTGTCCAACCGTATAATATATAGATAAATTTCTCTTGTATTCTAAAACGGTATATTACATTTCAATATTGCAAATAAATTAATAAAAATTAAAAAAGGAATAAAATTTAATTTTGCAATTAAGTTTGTTTTGAATCATACTTAAATTCTAAGAATATGTTGAAAAAGAGAAAAATTTAAACATATTGAATTGTCATCTCATCTAACATTTGATACTTCCACCTTTTGCTTTGTTTAGAGCTTCAACTGGTTGATCGTGGTATCGATTTTGACATGTCTCTACCGTAATTTCAGACCATGTTTTTTGAAGTGATGTGAACTTCATTTTACATCAAAGACAACATGAATAAAGATTTTCCCACATTTTTTTTATAACTTGAATGTTTGAATAAATGTTAATCAAAAATATACGGAAACATTTACAGTAGACATTTATGCATATAAATAAACATAAAAATCAATTTTAAATTCGAGCTATACAAAAACATTCGAATTATTCTTCAAAAATATCTATTTATGCAAAATACCTCAATATTTATCTTTTTTCAAAGGCTAACTGAATAAGTAATTAAAATATGGATATTTTTTTTGAAATCTCGACCGTATAAGGCTAGAAATTTTATGTTAGAAATTCCATTTGAAATTTCGAAAAAAAAAATGTATCGCGCAGTTAAAAATTATTTACCATAAGTTCTATAAATTCTTTGAGTATAAAATAAATTTCAAATTTTGTTATATAGCTTCTTTGGTATTTTTTAATATATTTCGAAGATTTCAAAAAATTCGGTTGAAAACTGCATGCTAAGAGCAAAAATTATACTAAAAAAATTGACGAATATACAATAAAGTTTACATAGAAGCAAAACTGAAAAGCTAAAACGTAGGAATGAAAAATTTTCAGTATATCTGAAGTAGTTTTCGAAATATTTATTTTATAGTTCAGAAAATTTGTGTGCGTTTTGTTATACTTAATATTAATTAAATGGTTAAAATAATATGTTAATGAATGTCATGTAATCGATTGATGTCACATTAATATACTAATAAAAATTATAATGGCCATTGATGCGAATGTCAAGAATTTTATGTAATTTTAAATTCAGACATTAAGATATTAATGTAGAAAATATAAAACGACCATCTACAATACATGAAAAATGCAGTATGCTATAAAATGATCTTGACAAACAAAATACGGCATTTTCACTTACTATGGCAGATCCGGCTTAGTCAGGGGCGATCTGGAAAAACAGAGAGGGAACCGCGGTTTTGATGAATGCCACTCTAGCTTTTAAAGTTCTCAGGAAAAAAAATATATATATAAATTACAAATGCAAAAATAAGTCTTGTAATTTTCCATACTTTTTTATAACAACGAATTGTGGAATTGGCTTCCAATACATTGTTGTGTTTGACAATATGTAATGTAACCAACCCTACTTTAGATTTGTACTACTTTTTCGTAACTGTATTCCTTTTAAAATTAATTCATGCAGTCAAAATACACCTTTTGCATTCTTAAATATTTATGTAAACTATAACGGTTAATTTTAATTTATGCAACTTGTGAAATGTTCATAATTAACCATTTCCGTCTAAACAGTTTACATGAAAAAAAAGTTTGGAATCCCTCATTCATTAGGGAATTACATTAAGTTTTATTTTTCACCGAATAGGGTCGAGTGGTAGTGTATCGTGCTTCCACACCACAGGTCTGCGGTTCTATTAACTTGATAGGCAAGGTCGACTCTGTCTTTCATCCCCGCTACATTGGGTCGATAAATGAGTACGAAGCTTGCTTCGGGTCTTAAACACTGAAGGCCTCTCTTCAGACAGACCACCAAATCCGGACATCTGTTCATGCACCTCAGCGCCCAATGGTCACGTATATTGGGATGGGCAAAGTAGTTCCTGTCCCTCACGGATTGTTGTGCCACTGAGTTTGAGTTTTAAGTTTGAGGATTGCCTCACTTTGGGGATACCCCTTAGATAAACATGTATTTCCACTCATTTGCAATTAAACATTTTTCTTTAAATCACGTTTATTTCAGAAGGAAGTTTTATTTTTCAAATGTATTTGCTTTAATAACATGTATATTTGTGTATTATATTAAAATTTTGATCAATCCAAAATTACATATTTTTTACTCCACTGAAAGCTTTTATTATTTTAGAACTGATCTTACAATCCATATATGTTTTATAGTAGTATATTTAAAACTGATAAAGACATTTTTAAAACTGTGTGAGCTTTCATGCCTCGTTTATAAATATAAAAAATAGCATTCAGCTACAGTTTTTAAAATGTACTGAAATAAGTTTTGACGACTTACGCGTCTTTTCTTTAGCAAGTCCTTTGTGTTCTTTGGGCCAGAATTAATGGCAACTCTTTTCCATTCAAATCCAAGAAACAAGAAGTGAAGAGATGCAAATAATATAGGATAAATATAGGATCTTAGAGTAAGCGTGATGGCAATGTAATGGTAGTGTAAATGAATGTTTGACAATTAATGTGCGCCGTGGTGTTGGATGATTATTGATGTTCGACGTTCAAAGATTCAAGTTCTACGTGTTGTGGATAAACATATTGGGGATCGTTTAGAAGTTAAACGTAAAACTACTTACCACTATAGATAAAGACAAGTTTATTGCAGAATAATATAAGGTAGGATTCATTACTTATTATTATTATTATATTTGAAGATTAGGCGGTTCAATTATTGAGATTTTTCTGTATTATATTCTGTGTTTCGTATTACGTCATCGTAGATTCTCTCATTCATTAATTTATATATTTGTTCAAAGTTTAAGTTGAATATCTTAATAAAGTCATATTAAGATAATGTTTGATTCTAGTTCTTACGATAACCCTACACCTCTAGCTCACGCTGATACTTCGAGGGATGTATTTCCAAGGGGAGGTACATCACAATGGCACCCAACTAGGTTAAATCTATATGACCCCGAGATGAGAAACGCGAGAGGATTTAATGTTTGGCCAGAAATATATTTTTCTGGGTTGGAGAACGTCACCGAATTTTTAGAGGGTATAGATAACCAAATTAAATTACTTGAAATGCCCAGTGACTTATCGTGTGCTTATTAAAAAAGTCATCACATGGGTAGAGCCCTGGATTGGTACCAAAAATTCGGATCGACGTTAGTGCAAAATACCACTACGGACTTTGCATAGCTAAAAGCAGCATTGTCGAAAGCATTCCCTGCCATCCAAAATAAAAAGGAGTTGGAAACCCGGTTTTACGCGTCTCAGCAAAGACAGAACCAGAAAGAGACAGATTTTGTTTACGATTTGCTAAAAATACATAAGAAATTAGAACTGGGGATGTCTGAGAAAGCCCTTGGAAGATCATATTTTCGTTAGACTTGAGCCGCAAGTGCAGGACTATGTAGAGGTCCGTAATCCACAAACCGCGATCCAATTATTAGAAGTATTAGCTAAATTTGAAGAAAGATATTCGTGCAAGGCCACATTGGGTTCGAGAAAAAGTAATAACGTGGAAGGACGAGGTCGGAATGAGCGTAGGATGTCTAATATTGGTAATAATCGAGGAAATTGGAGAAATTCTGAAGTGGTACATAGACCAAATAATGGTAGAAATGATTATAGGGGTAGCAATCAGAACAACCGTCAAGGAAATCAGTGGTTCGAGAGCAGGAATAGGTTTCAAAACGAGGATCGCAGATTTAACTATAGGGGATATCAATTTAGAAATCGAGGTCAAAATGAGGATTTTAGTAGAGGGGACCAAAGAAATAGGGGTTCGAGTGGAAATTTTAGTCTAGGCAGTAGAAAAACAAATGGGACGTTTAAATGTTTTGTAAGTGAATAATATTAAAGGTGATCAGACGCAGTCGATATATCAGTCACCGATTGAACTTTCAGCAATATGCATGTCTCCGCTAGAACTTCCGTATGTTCCTATTTTGTTAGACGAAACCTTTACAAAAGCGTTTTGGGACACTGGAGTAAAGAAGTCATTTATATCGGAAGAGACATACCAAAAATATTTTTTTATAAACAAGTAAAGAAATCGAGTACTCAGGTGACCACGGCGCAAGGAGCTAAATGTCGAAATATGGGAGTTGTGGAATTAAATATTCGAATACGAGATTTTAAAAAGACTTGGTTGTTCCATGTGTTGGCAGATTTAGAATACAAATGTATTATCCGAATAGACTTCATTGGTGGATAAAAGATCATTTTGGACTTTGATCGGAAATCGTTGGCGATTCAAGAATCACAGGTTGAAGATATTAAGATAGATGACGGGAATTTGCGCGTTGATTTGTCAGAAACGAAGTTAAATGTTGTGGCTAATGTTTTAGATAATAATACAACTGAAAATATAATAGGAGAGAAAGTTAGTTGGGCAATAATCAGAGATTTGATACTTTCGTCACGAGATCAGTTAATAGAAGAACAAAAAACAGATCCAGAGTTAATTCATATCTATAGATATCTATAAAACCCAGAAGATAGCTCGGTTAATGCGGCAATATGTGAGAATTGGTCTCGCGATTTTAGGCTAGTAGGAGGCTTGTTATTTTATGCGAAATATGCAACGTCATTGGGAGAAATGCGAGTATATATTCCCCAAAATCTTTAAGGAATGAAATTATGAGAGAGAATTTCATGACAAGCCGTTAACAGGTCATTTCGGTCGTTTTAAAACTTATCATAAAATAAGGGATGTTTGTTATTTCCCGTATATGAGAAAATTTATTGATCAATATGTCTCTACAAGCCATATGTGCCAAATTAATAATTATAAAACCGCGTTACCAGCTGGTCGGTCAATACCAATTGTATCAAATTATCCAAATGAAATAGTTACGTTAGATTGGTTAGGTCCGTATCCCGTGTCGAGAGTAAGACGCAACCGATATGTATTAGTAATTACGGATCATTTCAGCAAGTGGGCTGAAATCATACCCCTTAAAAAAGCCTCTGCTCGAGTTATAGCAGATATTTTTTGATAATTGTATATCGCGTTTTGGAGCTCCAATAAAATTAATTAGAGATAACGGTCCCCAATTTATTTCCTAAATTTTTGAGAATTTAAGTGAAATATTAGGCATAAGACATGTGAAGACTGTTGTTTATAGACCTCAAGCAAATAGAACAGAACGCGTAAATCGCGATCTGGTGCAAATGATTTCAAATTATGTCAATGAGCAACATGACACATGGGACCAATTCTTAAGTGAGTTTGCTTAAGCTATTCGTACGGCTGTAAACGAAACAACAGGGAAAACCCCTGCGGAATTATTCTTAGGTAGAAAGTTAATGACGCCTTTTCAGAAATTAGTGATGGTATCAGACGGAACGGAATTTGCAGTAGGAGATATTGAGAGATTGTTTGAGGAAGCTAGACGAAACAGAAATTAAACAGGAAAATTGGAAGAAATATTATAATAGATGTAGACGTGATGTACAAATTAAGGCGAATGATTGGGTTTGGGTAGCACCACATCATTTAAGTTCAGCAACAAGAAAAGAAGTAGCTAAGTTTAAACCAAAATTTGAAGGTCCGTATAGAGTATTAGATGTTAAGAATAACAACGTAGTCATATGGAAATCTGGAAAAAGATTAACGATTAATGTAGATCAGGTTCGAATATATCGTCATAGGAAAAGTGACGAGACGGAGATAGGAACAGGTAGTTCAGATAACGGTAGTTTGCGCGATGGATCAAGTGGTTTTGACAGAGTACAACAGAGATCAAATGACTCGCGAGATGGTAAAAAGAAAGGGTCAGAAGTAAAGCGTGAGTTGGAGGAAAATGGGTTAAGTTTTAGAAATAATCAGGGAGAGAAACACACAAATAAGACCAATAAGCGCGGACCACTTATCAGATCAATACCTAGATCTTGGTCTGAGAAAGATAGAATGATTAAAAAGGGTAAAAATCAGGAATTCAGATATAAGAGAGCAAATGAATCTTGGTCAGGAGGACCAGAAAGGAAGGTTCAGAAGGGATCAGAGCATAGAGTGAATAAAAGGGTTTTGTCGTCTAATTACAAAACTAATCATAGTTTGAAAAAATACAGAAAGAAAAGCCGAAGGGAAGAGACAGTGACGACCACCACAAGCGGCTACAACCTTAGACCACGAATTGGAAAAAGAGAAGAGTCCCGACCGACCATAGAGAGGAAGACACAACAAGGAGGACCAAGTTGATCCAGAAAAGACAGATAAAGGAACGATAATCCATACGTCGAGGAGCGAACAAGATCAAGCAACAAGAATGCCAGACGAGGAGGTGATCAACAACGGCAAGACCAGGAGAGGAGAGGAACGTGGACAAAGAAATCCTTGTCACTGAAGGTCTTGGTAGGAAACGCCAACTACAAGTCATAAGAACCAGGTTGTATCGTTTCTTATTATATTCTTTTGAACAAATGGTCGGAAGAATTTTTGCAATAAAGCCAAGTCACGGTCGGATAATTAAAATTTTAGAAGACAAGCAAAAGTGAACACTAGAATGAGTGTTTTTCTAGAAAAGGAAAAAGCTTTTGTCTTGTAAAATTTTTTGTATAAATCTGGAGAAAACAACTGTAAAAATGCATTTGTTTACTTCTGTTAGGACTTCGCTGGGATGCGACATATCCTTTGGTTGTTTGTTTTGTTTATTGAAAATTGTTTGTAATTGTATAATGCATATATGTGTTGTTATATTGTTTCATATTAAGGAACATCTGGTTTAGGGAAACGCGGCGTAGATAGCATACTAACATAACGTTTAACCAGCGCTACGCGATTAGAGGGGAAGTTTTAGAAAGAACCAGATGAAAAATATGTGCAGAAATTAGTTACAATTTAAAAGTGATATGTACTGTATAAAAATTGTGAAATGTAATAATAATGTGTAAAACTTTGTTTTGTTTCAATTGACTTAAGGAATTTTTGTTTCAGGGTGACAGACCCTGAAGTCGATAGGAATTTAAGGAAAAGTTTATCTTTATACAAAGAACAAAACTAGTGTTTCATGATGGATATGAGAAGCTGTAAAGAAGCAAAATTGTTAGAATTTAAGTAAACATTTAGGTAGAATTAAGTTAGTTAAGAGACGTGTCGGCCTCGTTTTTCCTACCTTATAAGTCATTAATGGTTTTTCCCCGGCTCTGTTACTCAGATGGGACACGTCTATTTATTCTGTACATGTGAGAATCTACCGTGATTAAAATGCATGACTTTGAATGTTGGTCTATTTAATTAAGTAAAATTTATTGAAGCTGTGGAAATTCAAATTAAGGAGAAATATTAAAAATTAAACTTAAGATGAATAGTAAAAATTAAAATTTAAGATAAGCATTAGAAATTAACGGTTAGAATAAAATTTAGGCACGTAATTTCTGAAGGTATATTAAGACCCTCCAATAAATCACGTTTTGTTTCTTGGAGGGGATTGTGACGTCTTACGCGTCTTTTCTTTAACAAGTCCTTTGGGTTCTTTGGGCCAGAATTAATGGCAACTCTTTTTCAACCAAATCCAAGACACGAGAAGTTAAGAGATGCAAATAATATAGTTTAAATATAGGATCTTAAAGTAAGCGTGATGGCAATGTAATGGTAGTGTAAAGGAATGTTTGACGATTGATGTGCGCCGTGGTGTTGGATGATTATTGAAGTTCGACGTTCAAAGATTCAAGTTCTACGTGTTGTGAATAAACATATTGGGGATCGTTTAGAAGTTAAACGTAAAACTACTTACCACTATAGATAAATACAAGTTTATTACAGAATAATATAAGGTATGATTGATTTACTTATTATTATTATATTTGAAGATTAGGTGGTTCAATTATTGTGATTGGTCTGTATTATATTGTGTGTTGCGTATTACGTCATCGTCGATTCTCTCATTCATTAATTTATTTATCTGTTCAAAGTTTAAGTTGGATATCTTAATAAAGTCATATTAAGATAATGTTTGATTCTAGTTCTTACGATAACCCTACACCTCTAGCTCACGCTGATACTTTGAGGGATGTATTTCCAAGGGGAGATACATCACAAAGTAGAAAAGAATAGGATATTTACATATTATGAATATTTTTGACTGCAGTAAGATATATTTAAAGTTCAGTTTCTTTACAATTTGAATAGAAGTTGTAAACCCTTTTGCGAATAGTTTGATATTGAATATAAACCCATAGGCTGTTTAATATTGTAAAGTGTTTTATTTTGATACCAGCACACATTAAAATAAGGCTCATTTGTAGTTATATGATCAGCTTTAGTGATATTTAAATTTTCAAAAATAGTCTACACGTACGAAAACATTCTTTCAAATCCACACACCACATATCATACTATGTCTTCCATACAGCAGGAAATATTTGTGTATACTCAAAAAATTTAATACAGGATACATTTCAAAATGTTAATTTTTTTTTTAAAATTTGGTATGGATACATTGTGGAACTGTCGGTTAACTTCACTGAACAAAATTGTTTTAAGTGTACTGTTTTGAAAGACAAAATTAATTATTGAGAACTTTTCTCACAGTAGAATTTGTAATGACTGAATTGTGTGAAAAAAAATGTAGTTATCGATGTGTGGCATTTTTCCTTGTAATAAAAGGAACAGAAAGATAAGAAATTAAACTTGAGTAGAAAATGGTTAGAAGTACTGTCATGCGCATTTGAAGAAGCATATCCCCCAGTAAAATTAAAAATTATTGACTGAATGTGTGTTATGGCCATCACAAATGCCAATGTAGAAAAGAAATTTTTATTTAATACAAGAAGTTCGAAAAGGAGGACACTAGGAGTGAAAATTTAGATTTTTTCCGAAAAATATTCAGTTAACATAAAAATATCATTTATATGATTTTAATTAAAATAAATTAAAAGTATTGAAATCCTTTTTTATGTTATTTTAAATTAAAAATATAATTGAATAGAGAAAGATCGGTTTTATTTCATAAATATAATCATTGTATGTATATCACCATTTATTGTCTTACTGTTTAAAAAAAAGAGAAAGGGCCTTTGCTCTTTTTACCTCTTTACTTTTTTTTAAAAAAAATAGGAAAGTGAGCGCGTTTTCTTACTCTCATATTCAAAATGAATATTGGATGCTCTTTTCTGGTTAAAATCGCAATACCAAAAAATATATATATATTTTTAATTTTTAAAAATGACAGAAAAATAAATTTTGTTTGAAGAAAATATAATTATTTTTCAACTTCTAACACACTATTTATTTCATTTTTTCCTTTTCTTACCATTCATTTTGTTTTAATTTTACTGTGACTGAACATACATGGGAAACGACCGACATACAAGATTGTCCAAGGCAACTTAACAGCTAGCTGTAAACGATTGATTTCTTGGTTCTTACTTGACAAAGGGACGGAACTAAGTCATAAAATTGTCCCCGTTCGACCTCCCAAGTTTTAAAAGGGGGGAAAGGAAAGAAGACTGTTGCATTTTTAAAGCAAACGGCAAAATAACAGTAAACGCTTTCGGAATAACTTTTCAGGAGGATGCTAACCACCCAGAGGGTTAATATATCTCTATTAAGATTTTCAACTTGAAGTTCTAACAAATTAAATTAAAATAATTAATGTGAGAGAATATACGATGGTAAAATACGCAACACACGATATATGTAGATAATAACGATTTAATCTAACTCGGAACACTATTAATAACTGAATCGCCTAAACTCCATTTCAATATAATCACTGATTCTAATATTAAATAGTCAATACTACCTTGTTGCAGTCTGAAGAATCAATCACTAATATCTTTAAGGCAATCTTGTATTTACTTGTGTGCACTGGTATGCACCTTGGTTCACTGTAACTTAATCAATTATAACTTCTAATCACCTCCACGTAACTTTATCCAAACTTGAACCATGATCTACATCAGTGCTTCTCAAACTTTCAATACTGGCGCCCCCCTTTTCAATACAATTAATAATGCACTAAATGCAATAATAATGCACTTTTACGCTAAAGCTACAATACGAAATCTTAATTATAAACCATACATATTAATAACATAAGTATTAAATTTTGAATACTACTTTTATGCAAAAAAATAAATTAACTAAGTAATAGGATAATTAGTAAAAAGTGTATTCATTATGATAATATGTATGTTACTGCTAAAAACAATTGTTATGCTTTATATGTTTGAAAATACTCATCTTGGTCTAAGTCTTCGCATAGTAATCCATCAAAGTGTGTGTGTGCTTTCCGTTGTTTTTTTTTTCCAAATATCATAAAACTGTTTTGCATGGAAAAAAGCGTAATAGAGAAATGCATTACTTACAACTTCCTTAAATGAGAAATAAACACACAAGAGATGGGTTATAACTAACTCTACCAATAACTGAGAAGGTCAAACAAATTACAGCTATAATGTGCAGTATTTCAAAAATAATGACAGTGATGAATTTTTTATGTTCCTGAATTTTTTCGATTCTGGATCTGGGATCTGTTTTTTCTCTGAAAGATGAGAACGTTAGTTTTATAAAAGAAAACGTAATAAAAACTCTCTCATCATGAGATTACAGCAAGTTAAATAAATTATTTTTTATTTGGTTATAGGATCAAAGATAGCTAATTAAGTATTGAAGAAGGTTTTTTTTTTTTTTTTTTGATGACTTGATATCGCCTATAACTTACATCAGAGTAAAAGTGCATTTTTATTATGTCTGAAAGTATTTTATTTTTTAATTCATTCCAGTAAATTAATTATTTTTAAATCTTTTATTTCCGATATGCTCGCGCCCCCAGGGGGCGCGCCCCACAGTTTGAGAAACACTGATCTACATTAAGGGCAGTCGGAAACCTCTATACCGACAATGTTAAATTGGCTGTTTTCGAGGTACATTTTCTCAAAATCTGTTATATGTATCAAAATCTGTTATATGTACAAATTTTTCATATAATTAAAATACACATTTCTCATTATTCTCAAATGAGCTTTTAGCTAATTTTGAATTTTTTCATAATTTATAAAATATTTTATCAAACAAAGTTTAAGTTAACCCGTTTTTCACATAAAAAAAATTGTAAAAAATAAATTTTGGGGGTTTTTACAAAAAGCTCATTTCAGTATACATTAGCCATCATTATAAATATATCATAAAAAATTTACATACCTGTGAACAGTAGTTTCTAAGAAAAGGAACATCGAACATGAAAAATTGACATTTTGAGAAAAATTGATTTTAACATATAATTACTTTTGAATTAAAACATTCCAGCTCCATATTCTAAATCATCAGCATTTTTTAGTAGATCATCATCTTCTTTCTTCCTTTTAAGACTTTTTCCTTCCTAACTTCCTTTGTTTTTTGTAAACAATAGTATTTTGCTCGTAACAGCCTCTGTTTGTCGAGGCACTCCATCGCCTGTACCGTGTAATCACCAGGCTCAATACACATTTTTCTCAAAATTTCTAGTTTTGATACATTCCCCATATTAAATGAGGAAACTGCATCATATGTACCCAGTGACAAAACTTCTAATTGTACAAATGTTTTCTTCGGTACACGAGACCATATTACATTATTTACACTTTCGTTAGGATTTTGCGTACCTCCATGTAAACACTTTTTTAGTAATTCTGGATTAGCTAAATTCCTAAAAACAGGTCGCATGGCCTCCACAACATCCACAGGTAAACTATTTTTGTGATGATAAGTCTCCCCAAGCAATTCTGCCTTTTTAAATTTGCACCACGTATCTGTATCAGAGGGACAAAATCCATGCTGAGGTTTTTCATCGGTTGATAGCTTGTGTAAAAATATTGCCCATATGGCTTGTTGCATGTCCTTCACGCTAGACAAATTTCTGCGGATAGCTAGACCATAATATGCTTGTAGATGGTCGATTTCTGCCTCTGTCAATCTATTTCTTCCTTATAAAGGCTTTCCGTCAGAAAGTTTTTGAACTCTCATCTTAGTTTTCAAGCGTCGAAGACGTGTCCCCATTCTTTTCATAACATGACCTATGCATTCTAATTTCTCGACAGAGCAATGGTCACCATATACTTAGTTCTCGACAATAGATGTAAAAGTTTTGAGTCCCCATCTCCTAAATATTTTGTGTACCGAACATTGTAGAGAGACTGGGAACGCTGAAAAATGGATAGAGCTCCAGCTACTTCCATGTTACCGCTGTAGCCTTCAAAATTCCTCTTACAATTTTGAAGATGCTTGGTTTTGTTCGGACAAATACAATGTTTTAAAAAAACTTCGACATCTATAACTTTGCCGGTATCAACACTTGTGACTGTCACCAAGCCATTCTTCGAAGAAAAACCACGCTTCTGCCAGCTACAATCAACAACAACAGCAAGGTCCCTTTTTCCATCATTTTCATCAACGGCTTCACGAACAGTATCTGCCATACTGTGTTCACAGGTTTCTCTTGTTGTCTGCAGTAAAATATGGTTGTACTTTGAGAATTTTGTGGGTGGCGGGGGAAGATTCATGATACCGCAAAACATCCTAGCAGACTCAGCACCTTTACCTATGCATCGCATAGCATACACTAGCCGGGTATTCAGTTCATAATTCTCAGAACTATCACATTTCTTGGAGTTAAAAAAAGTATAGTTATATTTACAAGAAGGACATTTTAATTGAAACTTCACAGCTTCACCACAGTTACTTTCACTGAGGTGCAACCTGAGTCCTGTTTTTTCACACTTTATACATTTTACAGCTTCAAAAAACACACAAGCTAAAAGGTTAATGTCCACAATAACATTTCTGAAACCAGAAAAAGCCTCATCCGAATATGAAATATCCATGTTTACAATTTTTTTCTCACTGGCAGATGGTTCAGTTTCATTAGTACAAAGCTTTGAACCATCAGCACAATTATTTTCATCAGCAGAGTTCTTTGGAACAGTAGAATTGCTTTCACCACAACCATCATTACTTTTATTACATCTTCCTTTATTAAAAACTCCTCTTCGTTTCTTAAATACTTTAGTGGATGCTCTAGGCATGATAAAGTCGATATATTATAGCAATTTTTTTGAAAGTTTAAGCTTAATAATGTTAAAGAATACTTGCGAGTTCAAAAATTACATCGCAGTTTTGAAAGTGTAAACAAACATTGATTTGACCGTTAAAAATACAGTGAAGTTTCAAATGGGTTAGGAAATAAAATAATAAAAGGCTGAATTTATACAATAAAAGATAAATGTTTTGATTTATACCAGACGCTCAACTTTTAAGCCAAAACAAAAAACTTTGTTTACTTTTTCCCTTGTCAAATGGGCATGGCCCAGTTTCAACGATTATTTAAAAATAGGTTTATAGGGCTTCTACTTACCCTAGAGGTTAAAGTAAGGTATTTTTAGAAAGGTTAAAATCTGTACTATGTGGAAATGTAAAAATCTCAAATTGTCAAAAAAATCAAATTTTACCTTTCCGACTGCCCTTAACATTTCTCTACTCGCCATCAACTGCCACAGACTGTCATACATTGCCATCCCGTTTACTCTAATTCCAATTTTTAAAAGCTTGTTAATTTGCATCTTTCATTCACACTTCACTTCTTGGATTTGGTTGGAAAAAAGTTGCCTTAAATTCTGCCCCAAAGAACATGTTAAAGAAAAGACACGTGAGCCCGTCACAATTGTATATATTTAAAATTTAAATACATGCGATTAACATAAGGGACGTTCATCCAGTTAAGAGAACTAATAGAACTGACGACGAATGAGGAATTAAAAATTAAATTAAAGTATAGCTACCAAGAAATTTGACGGCAGAAGTTCATTTCTCAACTGTACCCAGGGGGATTATGGTTGATTGTTCAAAATTTCTGATAGCATTTTTACCTTCATATTTAGCAGAATATAGATTTAATGCTGTAACAACATTGGTAACCAGAACGAGAATCTGGCTACATGATACTGAACACAGCAACTTTCGGTTATTTTTAAGTAAACTCAAGCTTGATATAAACAAACTCCTTAAAATGCATCAAATTCAACCTTCTCATTAGTAAAATTGAACATTTGATGTCTTTAAATAATAATAAAAATACTTTTCAAGCAGTTTGTGAGCAGTAGGAGAAATATTTAATCCAATGCATTCCATCCCATTATCCAAGAAAAATTATTAAAAATGTTAACAAGTAATTAACGTGCGATTTTTTAAAGGCTGAAACTGTCAATTTAGTTATTTAGAAAGCAATAGTTTATTATAGATTACATAGTATCATAAAACCCCCTACCTGCCTTTTAAAACAGGTAAGCTAAATTCCTCTCTTATAAATAAAGAAGAAATTAAGCAGCATTTCAATTCCAAGATTATCCTATTTACACGATTAAGATATATAAAATGTTACACTTTTAAATATATTTTTGGCAATAACTTTTTCAGATTAGCAAGTAAAAAATTGGGGGCTTTAAGAAAAAAAACTAAATTAAAAAAATATATTCTATAGTTCTATAGAATATTTTTTTTTAAATTTAATTCTTGTTTTCAACATTTTTTTTTCTCTGGAGTGGAAGGGGGTGGTAACAAAACAGAAAAAGGGCACCAGTTAAAAAAAAATATTGGGAACCTATGTCCTAAATGATGAAGCTTGTGCGCTAAGTTTCATTAAAGGTACTTTACAATCCTTATTACGCTTCCGTTTGATATTCTAAGTTGTACTGAAATTTCAGATATTTTGACGCCATTTTGTTACATAGAAATACAATCTGCTCACTTTTAAACACGCTAATAGTTTTCTCATGTCATCATAAAACAAAAACACCTAGTTTTAAATACTTAAAACAATATTAATTTTAAATAATAAAGTGGAATACTTTGACAAGTACATTTTCTAGGATCTTAATAAATATTTTCTATAGAGTTGTGCAGTTTAAGGAAAAGATAAAAATAAAAATAAGTGGAAGGTGACATGTAAATTGGATTCCGTGTTTACTGATTTCTTGTAATAAAAAGTCATAAGATACAAAACTTAAATTAAATTAATTTTTTTAATGTCAGCTAGTTTTCAAGTTACTACTATTAGTTCACACTCTTCTTAAATATGTTTATTTATATATTTTCAATCGTTAGTAAAATATTTTTTATTCATCCACTCAAGTTCATATGCATTATTTAAACTTGTGTTGGATGGCACTTGATGTTAATAATTTTTTTTCAAATATTAAATAATTAATTAAATTTAATTAATGAATTATATAGTATAAGAGACATATTTCACACACACACACACACACACAGTCTATATTATTCCTCTAGATGACAGTATCATTAGATTAAACAGCTTTTGTTAAATTGTTTAGGAATATTTAACTTAATTTGAAGGAATAATATAGTCTTTGTTGCTCCATGTCCCACAAAACCAGAACTTAACTTGAGTTAACCTAAATAATCTTATGCTATCTGGACACTCAGCATTCCTTTTTACGCTGGTCTTAAGGTAAATTCTTACTTATTATATTCAACTATTATTAAAAAATATCATTACAAATTTAATGTATTTAGAAAAATTATGTTAATCAAAACGTGTTTTGCCATTTAATATTGTGAATCTGTCATAGGTATATACATATTTTTATTACAATTATTTAATAAAAGTAACTAAAGTAATATTTTCTTTGTTGAACAAAGTTGGAATTGACTTTAAAAAGATATGTATATATTGTACCTGAAAAACTTTCGAGCAAGTAACGTTTTTACAGGTTTAATACTTTTTGAAATCCTCATTTTATCTATAGATATTTTTTTAACCGTCTCTAACAATATCAGGCATAGCAAAACAATCAGTGAAATTGACAGATCCATGCTCAGGACCAGTTTCAATTTTTTCACCTTCTATTAGCAGAATCACCACTCAAGGTACTCCCATTGGCGGAGTGTGACTGTTTGGAGAGAGCGTGCAAGCTCAGGTGTCATCCTCGTCACTTGATTGAGATTGAAATTTACGGGGTCCATCACCGAAAAGCTATTGTGTTTCTTTATCCGTATTGAACATCGTAAATGAAATGTCACTCACTTTGAAGCAGAAGTATTTAAATTTCTTCGATGTCTTAATATTCGATTCATTAAAAGAAAAAAAGAATAATAATAATAATACAAAAAACTTTTGTATTTTCAACTGCTCATTTTAAAGAAACTATAAGTGGTGGTGGTGGTATCTATATAAGCCAGTAACTGTCTCCGTACTAAGAGGATCATTTTAGTATATTGGATATGTAATGTCCTTACGAATTCAAAGGTTGCGGATTTTAATCTCCTTAATTGGGGACCCTAGCCAAACTTTGAAGCCATGTCAACTTCGTGGAGCATACGTGGCGCCATCTATTCACCACAAGAGCTACCAAAAGCAGTCAGACATACATGACGCAGCAACAAAAAGAAGCCGTCAGGTCACATGACGCAACACTCAAGCCCTCAATGCACACTTAACACAATAACAATAATTCACACGCTCACAACAATAGTACTATTATTTTTTCCTATCCGCCGACTCACTGCCTGGGGAGTGTGTGGCGGTGCTATCTATATAAGCCAGTAACAGTTTCCGTACTAAGATTATCATTTTAGTATATTGGTTATGTTCTATGCTTACGAATCATAAGGTTGTGAGTTCTTATTTCCTTCATATATTTTTAAAAAAGTAGACTGGATTTTATTTTTCGAAGTAACTGAATTCAGTGAAATTTAAAAAAAACAAATAGGAGCATTATAAATTAAATATGAGTAGTAGTGGTTTTATTTAAAGATAAAAACGCAGCCTTTTCGTATCATCTGTATTTTACAAGAAGGACGGAAGCATGTTTACATTGAAGGGTATCACTTGGTCTTTTAGAAAGTGACCGCAAAAGCAGAGTTTTTTACGATCGACGTTCTTATGTGACGTCAGGAATTAGGCCGATTACACACACACACCATTTTTTTTTTCCGTGGCAAGAATTTACCCTTCCGTCGTATCAGCAGTATCCTATTGAAAAAAGTATACAGTAGTATTGTCATTTGCTAGTTTACTAACTATACTATAATGTAGACTACTTTTAAACAAGAAACCTTTTGATCATTTTAACGACAGGTATTGCTATGCAGTCATCGAGTGAAGCTCTTTGATTTGGTGGATGTTGTAACATCTCCTCTGTCGGAGTCCAGTCACGTGTTGGACTCCAATCAGTTAAAATATTTCGAATAAATCTGGTTAAAAGCAAAATTATTTATTTAAAGCAAAATATTCAAATTTACTTGTTTACGAATGAATATCTAGCTAAAAATTGTCAATTATTACTTTTTTTTATCTTAACACTTAAATTAGTTGCATGTACGCATTTATACTGAATGATGTAAATGTACAGTTTTACAATAAGCCAGCGATTTTCAAACTATGGGCCACTCCCTCCCAGTACCAGGGGGCGTGATAACTCTATGTAAGGGTCACTATCATATCCTTCCAGGGGGGTGTTTAATGCATAGTTTCTTCAACTGAGTGTTATAAACAGCACATACACACCTCCACACCTTTACATGCAATATATCGTCCAACTTTTTAATCAGCATAAAGTCCATGTGTAGGCTTTGGCGAACACATCATGTTATGCAACCGCGTACAGTTCATTGGAGTCAGGTCTGCTTTCTTCAAAACTACCTCATTGGACTTAACATTTTGCTTAGTTCTTTTGATGGTAGGGCATATCTAATATTTTTGCAACAAGTTCTGTTCAATTTTCTTGACATATGACATGCGTCTTCGTCGTCGCGCCGCTTCATATGGTACGAAGAGGATAGAGCTTTTCCACATTATGGTATTCATCACAAACACCTCAATGCATTCCTTGGATATTTGTGAATACGTTTGATGTTCCGGTTCATTGATATGCCAGATTACCCGACCTATCATATATGGACTTCCTCTGGAGTCACATGAAGAGTTTGACAAACGAGATACCTGTTCCTTTCGTTGAAGATTTCATTGCTCGAATATATGTTGCTATCTACGTTACATCCTGGATCATAAATTTCATGCCAAGAATCTTCTAGAACGTAAGAAACATTCCATCGAGTGTCACTGTCAAGTCTTCTAGATTATTTCTGGTCATAATTTCAAACAACTGTTGTGGTACAACCTTTCAATAAAATGTTATCTGTCTCCTTAATGTGTTTCTGTTGCTGTTTTTCTCTGATTTGCACCACAGCTCGAAAATACGGCATTAGTGGTCTTGTATATTTCTATATTATTCCAAGTTCTCTCAGTACTCTCTACACACCCTGTGATTTTGTCGGTCTGGTTGAGAACCAACATGTA
The DNA here is from genome assembly GCA_019973935.1 of Trichonephila clavipes. Taxonomy (NCBI): domain Eukaryota; kingdom Metazoa; phylum Arthropoda; class Arachnida; order Araneae; family Nephilidae; genus Trichonephila; species Trichonephila clavipes. The sequence continues at coordinate 445,259 of BMAU01017002.1, read as the reverse complement.
TGTAGGAAAACGATATAAATATATAAACATATCTTTTAAATTCCCTTTTTGAGAATAAGGCATCCATCCATTTTTCAACTTAGTTCAGATTTAATTTTAATTTACTTCACATTATTTATACTATCTTTAGAAAAATGCAAGCATCAAAATAATTAAAGTTATAATTGCCTTTAATTTGTCTTTCACGTTTCGTTTTGAATACCAAATGTTTTCAGGTTTAAAATACTTGTCCTTGCACGTTATCGGGATTTTCTGGCATTCATTAGACGAGAAAGAAACATTCTCGGTTCGAGTAGATATGTGTTCAATGAACAGTTCAATTTTATTATCAGAAGAACATTAATTCCACCGTTGATATCAACTTTAGCAAATAGTACCTATGCAATAACATTTGTGTAGTTTTCAAGAAAAGGATTTTACGGAAAATTTGTTTAGACAATCTTTTCTTTAATATATCATTTATTTATATTATGAAATAAACGACTAAAATCCGTAACTGAAACTTACTTAACTTTTTTGTTTTACTTATATATTCTTAGATAGTATAAAGTTTTCATTTCAATTGCTACGTACAAACTATAAAAGTTAAAAAACTCAATTTGGATCATTTATTCGAGATAAATCCGTTTCATGCAACAAGCAAGACTAATCCTTTTAAAACACAGGGTATTAATTTGACATTCATTGTGACATTCGCAAAAGATTTTGACATTTATTTCGCGTCTTTCCAAAGAGAAATATGACATGTTTGGCTTGCACAGGATTAACGGAAAAAAATGAACTTGGCCTTATTAAATATTTTTTTTCAACTTTTTTATGTCACATTCCATCTTAACATTATTAAAATTCGTTTGCGAAATTTTGGTCCAATTCCAATTGAAATTATTTTTTAAACATAATACTTACTATTGTTCGTCACAGTTTTGCTTTTAAATACTTACACATGGTAGATTATATTCATCTTGATGTAAATCTTGAACTTTATATGATGATAATAAAGAGAGAAATGTCCTCCGAACAATTGTGAAATATATAGATGAGGAAACCATTGACAAGCAATTTCCAAAATGTGAATGGTTGCAGGTTTTTACTGATGGTTCCCTTTTAGATATATATCATGGTGTTGGAGATGATATATTTTTTGAATTGTTTAACTTTTACCTTTTATAAGGTATATTTACTATTGACTTCGATGGCGAGATTGAAGCTATTTCAGTAGTGATCGAGCAACTCTCTCTAAGCAGCTTTGAGTTTAACAGAGCCGTAATCTTTTCCTACTTTAGTTCGGCGTTACAAGCTTTATCTCAAAATTGCATTTGTAATTCATAAATAATTTTAAAATGTGTGTGTAGATCGTTTTTAAAAGATTTTCCTCACAAAATTTCTTTTCATTGGTTACCAGGTGTCACATTATGACACAGCTGGGAATGAGTATGCTGACTTTTTTGCTAAGAAAAGAGCCCTTGTGATTCAAAGATCCTCCTGAATTTCAACCTTGAATTCCTCGAAAAGCTTTTTACTATCACCTGTGGGTATAAATAAAAATGGAAGCTGTGAAGATATTGAAGGACAAGAGAGAACTGGACAATCTTGATCGAAAACCCATCCAGGGTACCTGAGGCTTCTTGAAAAGTTGCTGTTGCTCGTTTTAGACTTTTAAAATGGCGGGACTGTTTGCAATCCCATCTCTAGAGAATTGGTACAGCCGACTGATCGGACTGTACTCTTTGTGACTCTGGCCAGCCTATGACCACTGAACATTTGGACTTTTGGGCTGAACTAAATAGTTTTAATTGTATTGTCGAAAAATATTGGAGAGCATGTGCACTAATGGCTGTTTATGATTAGTTTGACAGTGACTCTGAATGTGGATTTATCTATTTGTGATGGAGAAAATGAAGAAATCTAACAAAAATGACATTACACTTATGTAATGGAAGCGAAAACGCTTTTTGTTTCAAGGAACATTTCAAGCAATGCCACAGTTATTTGTAATTTTAATTTTAATTTACTTAATTTTTCCAAATTTTGTAATTCAGACATTTTGTAACTTAACTTTTGTATAGTTTCATGCAATTTCAATATAAACAATCTACCTTATAATGTTTCCTATGCTAGTTACATTGATTTTACACCTTATTAAGTCCTGTTTCCACATGAGGTTACGAAGGTATTTTGCCCTATACATAGCATGTGTCCACTAATGGCTACTTGGTGCACAAGGGGTTAATTGTTGTGTTATTGTGCATTAGGAATTTCACTCATTTGAGCAGACTATTAAGATGATTAATTAAATGATTTACATTATATACAAAGAGTTATTCATCTTCATTTTATTGTGCATTAGGAATTTCACTCATTTGAGCAGACTATTAAGATTATTAATTAAATGATTTACATTATATACAAAGAGTTATTCATCTTCATTTTATTGTGCATTAGGAATTTCACTCATTTGAGCAGACTATTACGATTATTAATTAAATGATTTACATTATATACAAAGAGTTATTCATCTTCATTTGTGTGAAATAATTAATGCATTTTAAGTCTGATTATTGTGCCTCCTTAGCAGCAGCATTATTATTCTTGACTCATACTCATAATGAGCCCAGTGGCTGAGTGATAGCGTTTCAAGCTCCCTTGCCGAAATTTCGGGGTTAAATCCCGGACTGGGCAGGGTCGACTAAGTCTCATTCCTTCGGTGAGTCGATAAAATGAGTACCAAGCTTTTTTGTGAACTAAACAATGGGGTTTTGCGTCAAATTGAACACCTGACTGGAACAACTACTCGTGGAACTCAGTGCCGAAGGACGAACACGAAAACAGAGATGGAAACAGTAGGCCTGAGCCCTTTTGGGCTGTTCGGTTACTAAGTTTATTTTATGCTCAAAATATTCAACAAATGCGTCCCATATTCACCTAACACACATCAATTTTGCTATTTCTTGAGGAACTGCGGGGAATAAAAATGTATTCTTCTCTTCACATAACTTTATTTTTGGTAATATTTGGTTATTGAGAGGAATTTTTAATTCAACGATGTTAGAGTAGTGAGTGAGAGAGTGAACATTAACACCACACTGTTCAGCTAAACGAGGGCTTTGGCAACGGACATTGTAATTTTGAACCATAGTCAAGTGAAGAGGATGACACCTCATCTGGCACCCTACTCTCCTAGCTACCATACCACACCCACGGGAGTTCGTTTGAGCTCTCGACAGATTTAACGTGCATCGCTACCCTACACGACGAGTCTTTAGTGGTACTGGACTCGAACTAATTTCACGCCAGCCATGATATAATACCTTGACCACTTGGATACTTCGGCATCAAGATATTTGAGTGGAGTTGAGCGTTTGAATCATCATTGAAACAAAATATCATCATATAAAATAATAAAGGTTGTGTCGCTTAAAAGGGATGTTCAAGAGCCATCTTGCTGCTTCTAACTAAGACAGTGCTTCTCAAACTTCCAATACTGGCGCCCCCTTTTTAATCACAATTTTATAGCGCCCCCTTATACATTAATAACTGAATATATACTGAATGCAATAATAATGCACTTTGAAACTAAAGCAACAATTTTTATTATAAACCGTACTAATTCATGACATAAGTATTAAATTTTGTATATGTTACTTTTAAGCCAAAAAAAGTAACAGTATAATTATTATGTTTTTAAAACATATTAATTTTAAATTGGAACATATTGCAAAATGCAGTGGTTGCTTAGAAGAAAAAATATAGATATAAGCTAAATATAGAAAAATAGTATAGTATTAATTAATTAATAGTATTAATTAATTAGTTATATAATACTCTGTGCAGCAATGATGTATTTAAAGTATACCGGCTTAAGTACCCACTCTTTGCACGAGTTCATTTATAAGAAAACAAAACATTATTGATATAATCGCTGAATTGTGAGGAGAGTAAAGTCAAGGGCGCGACAATGTTTACAAAAATGTAAAATGATTTTTTTAAATGATTGCTCAAATTATAAATAGTTTTAAGCGAACTGTAATTTTAAGCCTCACAGAATTAGCATTTAGAATTGATGTTGAATAATGAACAATAAAGCAAATTCTAAATAATTGTATTATTTTTAATATTTAAAGCGAAAAGACTTCAACATGTTTTAATCCTGCACCAGGCACTCACTCGATATTAATGGTCAAGCGGGGTTAATGAGTCACCCCATTTTTTTTATAATTATTTTATAGTGCACAATAAAAATCGTAATTCCAGTGAACAATTTAATAAAGAGAAAATATACTACCTACTTTCAAGGGCACAGAAAATATTTCGGAAAAAAAGTTATCGCACCGGGAACTCATTCAAATTACCTTAAGATTGTAAAAAACGTTTGTCACTCCCAAAAATAGGCAGGTATGTGACAAATATATTTTAGTTCACGTTAAGACTGTCAAACAGGAGGATAGTGTCAGGGTCATTGGTAACAATTAAACAGTATTGCCAGAATTACCGATTTCGTGCACTATGTGCTCACCGTGTCCGCTCCCGAATTAAAAGTGTATTTATTACAACATGGATGTTCTAAAAAATATATAAAACGTTTTTCGTTATCATAAAAAGCATACAAATATTTTACAAGGAAAAAAGCGCAACAGAAATAGTTTATTTACAACTTCCCTAAATGAAAAAAAAACAAATACATAAGCCAGGGACGTAACTAACTTGTAACCCAGTAAGTTCGAAGGTCAAACCGCAGTAAATACTTTCTGCTGCCTACAGCTGATGGCAATAATGCTACAGTGATGAATTTTTTATCTTCCTATTTTTTTTTTTCATTATGGGTCTGGGTTTTGTTTTTTCTCACGCAATAAAAGAATCTCTCATCATGGGATTACAGCAAATCAAATAAAATGTGTTTTATTTGGTTATAGTTTCAAAAAAAAACATAGCTAATGAGGTTTTGAAGTAGAAGCTTCTATTTTTCATGACGTAATATCGCAGATGATATATATAAAGTATATCGGTGTAAATGTGTATTTTTTAACTAAGAAAGTATTTTGTTTTATTTCATTCCAGTAAATAATTTTTTTAATCTTTTATTTTCAATATGCTCGCGTTCCCCTTGTAGATTTATAGCGCCCCCCAGATAGGCGCGCCCCACAGTTTGAGAAAAACTGAACTAATACGATATTAAATAAATTGCTGTTTTGAAAAAAAAGTATCACCACATTAAGAGTCATCAAATTAAATGAAATATAATACACAAGCGACTTGTATTGATACAAATAAATGAATAAATTTTTGAAGTAAAAAAATAACAATATTCAGTGTCCGAAATTAGTAATTGGTTAACCGCCATGCGTGCTGCAATTTGTTCTACTATACGACGTGGCATGAAGTTAAATAGATGCTGAATATCTACTTGTGTAAAAGAGAATTCCGTATTGCTTATATGCACACCCAAAGTACGCCTTTTGAAGCTGTAGCTCGCAGATAACGAGTAAGACATCAACAAAATAAATCCTTTACATGCTCAATAGGTGACATATTTGGCGAATAAGTGGACCAAGGAAAAAGTTGCATGCGTTTGGCCGAATATAAGTCTCGAACTTTCCTTGCAACATAAGGGAATGCATTATCCTGTTGAAAGATAGCTATAGGAATGATTTAAAGGACGGGAATGACTTCAGGCTGTATCACTTCACGGACGTACCAGTTTCTATTCAGGTTATCCTCGATTAGTAGCGGTGCAATCGTCCATGATACGAAATATCACCCCTAACCAGAACTCTGGATGTTCGGCCACTATGACTTTTGATAATGCACTCTGGAAGGCGGTGTTCACCAACTTAGCCTTTAAGGTATCCGACTACGTTCAGAATCGTAATTTGGTAAAATCGCATAAATTGATAATATTTATGATATTTAGTCTCAATTAGATTATAAAATGTATATAAAATTGTTATAAGAATAGTTTTACAATAAAAAATTATTTAAGTACAGTATTTTGACAAAAAATGAACATAAAATGACCAATTTTCAAAATATTCTCCTTTTGTAAAAAATGCTTCTATTATAATAATATTTTGTCTTTATATTGCTCAGACATCTGTACAGAGGCTCAACTACAATTTTTAAAATATATATCTTAGAAGTGGGGTTATCCATGTTTTACGACAACAGGAGCGCAATTTCAAGAAAAAAACGCGGATAATTATTTCTAATGGTTGTAACCCTGAAAATAATGTGAATTTTTCAAAATCATAGTTAAGCCTCTGAACAGAGGTCTGAGCTATATACAGAGAAAATATTATTGTAATAGAAGCATTTTTCACAAAAGGAGAACATTTTGAAAAAGGTTATACTAAGTTAAATTGTTACCGAAACATTGGATTTAAATATGTTTTGTCAAAATGTCCTTAAAACAATTTTATACATATATTCTAATCTAGGTGACTCTAAATAGCATGAAAATTATCCATTTATGTGCCTTTTTAAAATCACGGTTCCGAACGTAGTCGGATACCTTAAGCCGAATGCGGCCAACATGGTATCACATATTAAAGCGGAATTCTTCAAAAAAAAAAAATACAACATGTTTCCAATCAACTCACCCGTCTCTTTGTTCATTTTCCCATTGTAGTCGCAGCCGTCGAAGGTTTGCGGTGAGGGGAATCCTGTAAAAAGGGAATCCTTGTACGCCACCCACGGTGAAGCAGACGTCGATGAATTGACGAAGCGGACATTAATACACATGTAGCAGTAGTCCAACGTGCTGCCAAAGCCTGGAGGAAGCTGTAACAATATTTATCGCCATGCGGACCGCGTGTCTATCATCCCACGCTGATGTCACCTTCCATCCTCCACTCCCTGTTTTTCGAGTTGTCTGGTGCTCGTCTGTCTACAGCTTCCAAACTTGAATTACTGTGAAATGGTTCCACTCCAAACGAGCTGATGTTGCTCGACAGCAAAAATCTCCTTCACGAAGGCCAATGATTCTCTCAACCTCAACCCCCGTAAATTGTTCAAATTTTATCTGCTTAATCGTGGAGGCATACTGCCCCACTAAAAGTATGTCATTGACAAATTACTCTGCACGATTTTCAATGTCCCACTACAACCCTCTATTTATACGCTTTCAGCATGATTTCAAAGGGTGCTGCTCACACTTCACATGCGTGGTGACTGTGAAACATTACAATGCATAGCATCATATAATTGAAATCTGCTGCAAATTTCCTCTTTTTCTGATCATTTATCCATGATGTTGCATTTTTTACAAACCGCAGTTTAAATTTTGAAGAAAGTTAGGAAAGCTAAGGAAATTTGTCTCAGACATACCCCGTATAGACACTGATGTAGTGTTACTTCATGTACAATGGATTTTATCGTAATAAGGATTCTATTAGTGTAACAATTTGTATCGGCTCTGCAACGTTCTACGATCTAATTAGCAATATTTTATCACTTAAGGAATTAACTTCGAATTAAATAGAAAAGGAAATTTAATAATTCGAATTACTTAGATTAGGTATCTTAATCGTATTTCTCTAAAACTACCCTGATTGTTCCAGAAATCAAGTAATTAAAGTTAAGTGAGAAGCGATTTGAATGAAATTCCAAGTGAACAAGATAAATTCGATAAATAATCTTTAGAATGTCTAAATTTTGTTTTTCCCACTTGAGAGAATTCTAGTTATAAGAGAATTCTTAAGTATTCCCCTTATGTAATTATGTTTCAAAAAGAATTGTTAGTCAGTTTTTCAAGAGAATTAAATGCTTAGCAAAAATAATTTTAATTAGGTAATATCCTCGATTAGTACATATTTTTAATTCTTGTTATGAGATTAAAATAAAGCTAGTATTTTTAAGCGATGCATTTTTTCCATTGAAACAGAAATACTTCACATCCGCGATTTTTTTCTTGGTGAAGGAGGTTTTTTTCACTAAGGGGATCCCCCCCCCTTTGATTGCTTCAATAAAAATTTATTTTTCATAAATTGTGTCCTCACCATGTTTAGAATACGGTGGTAAAGTAATTTTTTTTAAAATCCGAAGTCTTTAGAAAGTAGCCGGTGTTAGATCAGCAGCAGTTCGTATTAAGTTAAGATTTTCATTGTTTTAATCGGACTTGAAACTTTTTTTTAAGCGCGTTTTTATCAAAACTGTATTTTTCAAACTTTCCTCCATCATAATTCAAGAATGGTTTGACCGAATGACTTCGTATTTATAGGGTAGACACAAAACATACATACGCACCAAATGGACTACAATCACATACATTCCAAAATTCAAAATATTAAAAAAATTTATAGCAAAAATATAACAAAAAATCCATGAAATTTGAAACTTTTTCTTCAAACATCTACCAAAAATCCAACTTTGGACGTTTTCAATAGAGTTTTGTCCATTCTGTACATTTAAGCATATTGATTAAAATGCCACTATTTTTTTATGTCAGATACCCCAATTAGCCAGAATCATGGAGAAGTGAATGTCTATTTCTTCGAGTTGGAAGTGTTCAGAACGCTATAACTCACATTCTATTGGATATTTTTGGTTAAACATTATATATATATATATATATATATATTGTTAAAACATATATATATATTGTTAAAACACGTATACATAGATGATAAAGAATATTTAAAGTTCCATCTTTTTACTGGTTGTCAAAAAACAATTCCCTAAAAATTATTAAAAAACAGGCCGCCACATGGGTGAACCCCCTTAAAGGCAGGAATTTAGATTCTTGCAAATATTGGATACAGAACAGGGTTTGGCAAGACTATATGCGACATTTGTTGCTTGAGAAGAAATGAAAAGGGAAAAATAAACTGAAAAAAAAGCCGTTATCATCGAACGTATTACCATGTAAGATTTATTGTTGTTGCACGCCACCATGGGTCAACAGTGCTAGACCAGGTCCATGATATCCTATATTTTCAAAAAGTCCAACACCAGCTAAGTCCTGCTTGAGGAGCCCTAGGCACTCGAGGATGTGACCCGGCGTAGGCGGCTCAGAAGAACAGTTCGTGCACATTTCAAAGCTTTTTCTCCCTTTGGAAAATTTCTTTGTTCTGATATTGCCACTTCGAATGCGGACTAGAAGTGTTTGATCCTGTCTTGTAAAACCGTGAGCCAGAGAGCCTCCAGGACAAGAACACTGATACCAATGGTGTTCTGGGGAAGGGTAATCCAAGCGGTCTTGTTCTGGTGTTTAGTTCTAGAGAAAATTACGAAAAAGGCGAGGGGTGCTAATCGCTCTGGTGCCTCGCAAGCGCCAGCCTTGGCCAAAATGTCCGCAATCTCATTTCTCTCCAGATCTATGTGAGAGGGAAACCACTGCAGATGAATTTGATGCGATGTGGAAAGTCGCTTTAACTTGGTGAGCATTGGCACTCCAGCATTATCTCTCACACTTTGCCAATTGGACAAGTGCTGTATTGCAGTTCTACTATCAGACAGTATCCAAATCTTTTTTTTCCATTTGGAACAGATACAAGAGAACCAAGGGCCTATTCAATGGCTATTAGCTCACTGCAAAAAACCGAGCAACCATCTGGATATCTCCTCTGGATTCTTCTCTATGTAAGTTTTTTTTTCCACCAAGCTTCGTATTAAGTGTGCACAATTTCTCACCTGTTTGAAAATGTACGAACATGAATTTTTTGTGTGTAAATATGAGAGAAATTGTTTTAAGTTATATAAAACATTATATTTTAGTGTACTTATAAAAAACAAATTTTAGAGGTATTCGTGTGTTTCATGATTATAAAACAAAAAAATAAGACTGAGAGAGACAATTTTAAAATTGAAAAAATAAAACTAATTTCTTCCGTTTAAGCATTCTGTGTTAAGTATTATACTTCGTTATGTACAATAAAAATTGTCCATTTTTTTCTAAACAGTTTGGTCAGAAACTTTGACCACTTAAGGGGATAAATTATGTTTACGTATTTATGCGTTAATTTTTGGAATAATTTATTTTACCTATTTTATATTTTATTGTTTTTAACTTTCTAAAAAGAAATGTTGCTAATGTTTTTCATCATTCTTACATTACGAATAAACATTTTTGGAGTTCTTGTAAATAAACTTATATTAGCCTAGTAATATTAAAAAAAAAGTATTTAATGGCTAGTTATTACTTGAAAATAAGTTACCTAAAATGTTTCTGTAGTAAAATATCTTTAAATATTTTTGTAATTATCACTGAAAACAAATTATGCAAAATGCTTCATTAATAAAATATCATTTGATATTTTCCTAATTATCACTTGAAAATAAAATGCTTCTGTAATAACATATATTTTACTATATTACTTAAGTAAAAAAAAAGTATTATATAAAAACAGGATAAATTATAATGGTTATTGAAAATTAAACATGAGGACAAAAGGATTTTGCTTGAATTCTTGTATAATTTGTGTATCTTTTGAAGGGGAAAATGTATATTTCCCTTAAGGTAACTATACAGATTTGCAAACAACAATTTATCAACGGGAAAGATATATCTTTGTAGGCCAATACCATTTTATACCACTTCTCCAATCTAACATATCTCATTTTTGCTAAAAATGAAAAGGAAATATTTTTCCTATGTCTTTCACCATTTTACACTCTATTGTTTAAATTTTTTGTCAGAAGTATTCAAACTATTCATGCATTGCAGTTGTGCCATTTGTATTTGGCTGAAATTGACGTTTTTCCGTACAAAGCACCCCACGTAGTAATTATTTATCATTCCTTTTTTAGTTAGTCCATAAGCCTAATATTTTGGCAACGCTACTAGCTTTCACTAGCTTTAACTGAAGAAAGATGTTTTTTGGGAATGTTTAATTACATATAACCTCCAGTTCTGTACGGTATTTCCAGATATCTATAACATCTATGAAATGCAGGCCATAAACTTTTTATAGCATCTTATAAAAAACATTAAACAAGACAAGGATGAATAGGGCGAAAAAAGAAAAGATAAAAAACCCTGTTAAAAATAGCTATTTTCTACAACGAATTACGTAAAGAAGAGTCTTCAGCTTTAAAGCGTATTTTTTATTATCTCTCTTCTTAGAAAATCTGCTTCTTGAAAATAAAAGGACATCATAAAAAAACATTTCTTGTTACTAAAAATATTGTCCATGTATACTCACACTTACAAAAATTATAGTTAAAAAGAACTAAAAAACACACCATTTTATAGTTAATCACACTAAAAAGCAAATGTTAATTCTTAAGGTATCCGACTACGTTCGAAACCTTGATTTTCCAAAAGTGCATAAATGGATAATTTTCATGATATTTAGTGTCACTTAGACTAAAATATATGCATGAAATTGTTTTAAGGACATTGTGAGAAAAAAAATTGTTTAAATACAATATTTTGGCAAAAAATTAACTTAGAATAATCTTTTTTTTTCAAATGTTCTTCTTTTGCGAAAAATGCTTCTATTACAATAATATTTTGCCTTTATATAGCTCAGAGGCTCAACTAGAATTTTTTAAATAGTATATAACTTAGAAGTGGGTTTATTCATATTTTACAACAGAGGGGAGCAATTTTAAGAAAAACACGCCAATAATTATTTCAATTGGTCGTAACTCTGAAATTAATGTGAATTTTTCAAAAATTCTAATTGAGCCTTTGTAAAGAGGTCTGAGTATACAGGCAAAATATTATTATAATAGAAGTATGTTTCACAAAAGGAGAACATTTGGAAAAAAGATTATTCTTAATTTTTTGCCAAAATATTATATTTAAATAATTTTTTTTTGTCAAAATGACCTTAAAACAATTTTATGCTTGTATTCTAATGTGAATGACACTAAAATCATGCAAATTATCCATTTATGTGCTTTTTTAAATTCACGGTTCCAAACGTAGTCGGATACCTTAATATAAGAATAAAATGGTTAACACTAGAAAATTAATGTTATTGTTGCAAAAGTGTGTGGGTTCCTCTGTACTACATTTTTATACTAACTCTGCATTTCAGATTAGATATAGTAAGAAATTTTTAAAATTGATATCGAATACCACAACGCAATTAATTGTTTCTTTAATCATTTTACTCTTTTATTAAGAATTAATTTTTACTTTTTAGTTCGATAAACAATAAAAACGGGTTTTTTAGTTTCTTTAAACTATAATTTATTTTTCATTTTTTTGTTCGATCTGTAATAAAATGGTGTTTTTTTTTTATATTTTAAACTATTATTTATTCATTGATGAATTATTATTAAATGTGTCTTCTCTTAGAATGTACAATACCAGAGTTGGCGTTGTATCAGTGCGTTGATACGACCTGGATTGCAAAATATAGAATCAGCCGACTGAAGGAAATCTGGAAAAACTAAGCTTGAAATATTTAATGCGGAAGATGCTATTTTTCCCTAAAAATGACTCAGTATTTTCTCTGAAACTTACATCAGCATTAGGCACAAAAGTACACGTTTTGAACTCATGAGAAATTATTTTATCTGCTGACATTTGAATGAATTATTGGCTGTTTTGGTAAAATGAAGCAGTAGATAACAAGAACTTGTGTTTTTATATCTTGTGTTGGGATGTATAAAAATCTGATTGAGGACTATAACAAATGAGATCAAAAGTTCTGTGAATAATAGAAAGTTTTAGTTTACATCAAAACGATACTGGCTTGCTAAATAATCATGTGGCATTAGCGCAAGTTTTCTGGATTTATGTTAGCTGCCAAAATTGAAAATTATTCTTCATCATAAAGCATTTGTAACACGTTGCTCGTGCTTCTCTACTTATAAACTCCTTAATATATGAAAAATAATTAATCGCACGCGTGCGTATATATATTTAAGTGCATGAAAAGGGAACACAAATTCATAATGAAAACCGACCGTAAAAAAAAATAATTAACAAAGTATTCAAACACAGAATCCGCATTCAAAGTCTTAATGGCAAACAAGCTAGAAATAGCCAAGACTTTATATATATATATATATATATATATATATATATATATATATATATATATATATATATATATATATATATATATATATATTGTTGTTGTCTTGTCCAAGAAGTGCACAGGAATCAAATGACTTAATAGGTGTCCAAACCAGTCCTTGCTACGTCGAAGACCTTTGCGCGAATAAGACAGCTGATGGTCCACTTGTGAAGATCCCCTTGGATCTCACTTTGAGAACGAGAATGATTTTGAGTTAAATAAGAACCGGTAGCCATTTTTATAAATAACTTTCTTTATTTAGTTATCTTTCCCAAATAGAATCAAAGACTTTTAATTACAACTAAATAAGAATAGCTTTATGAGGTTTAAAACGGACTTTTAATAAATAACTTAATATTTTAATAAACTTAAATATTTAATGATCCAATTAATTAACAATTAGAATATCGATCACGCAGAGATTACCGCGATAAGATATCCCAGAATTATATTCAATAATGTTCCTATTGAACATTTAACTTTAATCTCACTCCTAATATAAAACTTTAATGAGACTTTAATTATAAATCAATATTTACCACACTGCAGCTCAGCTCTTCCTGAGATTTATCCACCTAGAAATCTTCAATAATAAATCTCTAACTTCACCATTATACCTTTCTGCTTCAATCTCTCTCTCCTACTGCTTTTTTATTTTACTATTACATTTGACTTAAATACTCTATCTAATCTGCATAACAAGGAATCCTGTCCTCTTTTTGGAGCTGATTGGAAATAGGAAGGGGAATTAAATTTCCCTAGAAAGGACGTCTCAGAAGGTTAGTGATAAAGTTCCGTATAGATTTGTCACAATCCCCTCCAAAAAGGAAACGGGATTTATTCGAAGGTCTCATACGTCCTGAAAATAAATTACGTAATTCCTATATTTGTCTTATAGTTCCGACGACTTTAACTGCTAATTGGATATTACTGAAACTCTCTTTCCTTAAGGAAAAGGACAAATAAAATTACGACTTATAATTTATTTTTAAACCTCATAAAACTTTACAATTTTAAATTAATCCCTTCACTCTATCCATTTGGCCACGGATGCGGGGGAAAAACCACCCAAGTGGTGGTAAAAAACCAGCCCCATAGATTTTACTTAATCACTATACATAAAACAACAATTTCTTTCTTCTTTGGCACTGGAACATCGAGGACTTCAGGTTCAGCTACCCTGAAAGATTAATTTCCATTTGAGTGGTAGGTAAAAGCAGACATGAATTTATACACTTGTTCCATGAATTTTACGTACAATATATATCTGGTTCCTTTGCCTTCCCATTCTAAAAGTTTTTGCGCTAGTTAGTGTTAATGGTTAATCCTATCTAACTTCGCCGCGCCCCAAGTCACCAGATTTGAAACAAAATATACACATGTATATATACATCATACAATCACAATCATTTTGCAATAAACAAATAACACAGACAACCAAATGAATTGTCACATCTTAGCGAAGTTATACATCGAAGTAAACAAATGCAAATTTTACAGATGTTTTCTCCAGAACACAAAAAATTATCACAAAAGCTGTTTTTTCTGCTACAGAAAAAAACACACACAATGCAGTGTCCACTTTTGCCAGTCTTTTTAATTTTAAAGTCCACCCGTGACTTGCTTCAATTGCAAAAATTATTCACTTGTTCGTACCGCAAAGATAAAGAAACAATACAAACCTGGTTTTTGTCTGTTAAATTCTCCTATGTACCGGGTCTCCATCCAACGCTTCCATACTGAGGCTTATCTCCTTATTTCGCTGTGAGGGATGCCGTTGATTTCGGTGTTCCTCTGCTCCTTCGGAATTCCGTCGCTTTCCTTCACTCGGCTGCGTAGATAGTATGGGCAAGGTCTCCTTGTAGTGGCTTGATTCGACCGGACTGGTCTCTCCGCTTTGCGTTCTCTCATTGTTGCTCTGGTCTGGCGGGTCTGGTTATCACGTCCACTACCTTCCGTCCGGGATCCGACTGTAGTTGATTCATTCCATCTGCGATCAGGCAACCGTGATGGACCTGAAATGGACTCTACTCCTTTTGAAGAGGTATTAGGTCTCTTAAATTTTTAATTCCTGGACGAGATAGAGGATGGGATCGACCTCTTGACTCCCTGCCTTTGCTCAGGAGCGCGTCTTTTCCGGTCCTGGTGCTCAGACCCTTGCAGTGATCTCTTCCTTCACATCTTGGACCGTTTTAAAACGTGGTCCTTCGACTCATACCTATTTAGTTTGCGTTTGTTTCTGGGGATCTTCCGTGCGGTGTTACCCTGCCGTGATCTACACCCCTCACTTTCCTGACTAGAGGTTTTCCTGTGCTCTTTAAACTGCCCTTGATTCGATCTATTCGACCCATGACTAACTTCTTGCTCGTCATACAAAGTTTCTAACGGACTATCCGAACTAATCGTGCCCTGCTAACTCAGTCGGTAGAGCACGAGACTCTTAATCTCGGGGTCGTGGGTTCGTGCCCCACGTTGGGCGCCATTGTGAAGATCCCCTTGGATCTCACTTTGAGAACGAGAATGATTTTGAGTCAAATAAGAACCGGTAGCCATTTTTATGAATAACTTTCTTTATTTAGTTATCTTTCCCAAATAGAATCAAAGACTTTTAATTACAACTAAATAAGAATAGCTTTATGAGGTTTAAAACGGACTTTTTAAAAAAAACTTAATATTTTAATAAACTTATATATTTAATGATCCAATTAATTAACAATTAGAATATCGATCATGCAGAGGTTACCGTGATAAGAGACCCCAGAATTATATTCAATAATATTCCTATTGAACATTTAACTTTAACCCTCCAAATGGACAGAACGGATTTTTCCGCCCTACTAGAGAGGCTTCGAAAATGGACTGCACGGATTTTTCTGCCTTCAAGTAACGTTTTCAAAAGCGGATTAGCCGCACTTTTCTGAAATCCTTTTCCCCTTTTAAGGTTTAACATCTTGAAAGATAATGAGGGACGGAGGAAGCAATACAGCAGGAGTTTTATGGCTCACAGGGAACCCCGTGTTTTGACCCTGGGGCAATCGTAAAAAATCGGGGAGAAATTTCTTTAGAACCCAAGAAGTGTTTGTTTGCTAGCTTGTATTTTAAAAGTTTTCAAAAGTCCCAACGCATAAGTAAAATATGTTACAATTCCCTTTTGGTTTCATATTAATTTCAAACTGTAACAAGTTGGAGCGTGTCAGGGCAATCTGCTACTTTATATAGTTAGACAAATTATATCTTTTTTTTAAGTATATTCTCTTTCGGTTCATTTTTCTTATTCAAAGCTTTCAGTTTTTGAAACATGATTATTTTATTATAAGATACCGAAAAATTAATAAAACATCAGACTCTTTAAAATTTGGAACCTTTTCAATTTTCCAACCACTAAAAATGAATAAATTTAAACTTCATCAAATCATTTGAAACATTTTCTTACACTTTGATAAAAATAATAACGAAAAAAAAAAATTATTTATATTTATTAGTTTTTTTTTTTTTTTTTAGATTTCAAAGCCTAAGTGTTCAGGGAAGTTTAAGTACAGTGCCTGGTTATATATTGTTAAATACACCGAATTATATTTGAATTTTAAGTGCTTGAACTTCAGTTTACATCAAAAACAACATAAATGAAGATTTTCACATATTTTTTTTATAACTTGAATGTTTGAATAAATGGTAATCAAAAATATACGGAAACATTTACAGTAGACATTTATGCATATAAATAAACATAAAACTCAATTTTAAATTCGAGCTATTGAAAAACATTCGAATTATATATTGTCAAAAATATCTATTTATACAAAATACCTCAACATTTATCTTTTTTAAAGGCTAACTGAATAAGTAATTAAAATCTGGATATGTTTTGAAATCTCGACCTTATAAAGCTAGAAATTTTATGTTAGAAATTCCATTTGAAATTTCGAAAAAAAAAATGCATCGCGCAGTTAAAAATTATTTACCATAAGTTTTAGCAATTGTTCGAGTATAATAAAAATTTCAAATTTTATTATATAGCTTCTTTGGTACCTTTTAATATATTTCGGCCGCGGTAGCCGAGTGGTATAGGTATCGGAACGTGGCTTGCTTTGTCACGAGTTCGAGCCCAGTACCACTAAAGACCCGCCGTGTATGGCAGCCATGCACGTTAAATCTGTCGAGAGCTGAAACGTCCTCCCGTTGGTGTGGTGGGGTAGTTAGGAGAGGGGGGTGCCAGCTCAGGTGTCGTCCACGTCACTTGACCATTGTTCAAAATTACCTGGTCTGTCGCCAAAAGCCCTCGTGTAGCTGAACAGTGCGACGTTAATATTCAATCATTCATTTAATATATTTCGAAGATTTCATACAATTCGGTTGAAAACCGCATGCTAAGAGCAAAAAAAAAAAAAATTGATGAATATACAATTACAATAAATTCTTACATATAGAAGCAAAACTGAGAAGCTAAAGCGTAGGAATAAAAAATTTTGAGTATATCTGAAGTAGTTTTCGAAATATTTATTTTAAAGTTTAGAAAATTTGTCTGCGTTATGTTATACTTGATATCAATTAAATGGTTAAAATAATGTGTTAATATTAGTCATGTAATCGTTTGATGACACATTCATATACTAATAAAAATTATCATGGTCATTGATGCGAATGTCAATAATTTTATGTAATTTTAAATTCAGACATTAAGATATTGATGTAGAAAATATAAAACGACCATCTAAAATACATGAAAAATGCAGTCTGCTATAAAATGATCTTGACAAACAAAATCCGGCATTTTCACTTACTATGGCAGAGCCGGCTTAGTCAGGGCGATCTGGAAAAAGAGAGAGAACCGCGGTTTTGATGGATGCCGCTCTAGCTTTTAAAGCTCCCAAGAAAAATTATATATATATATATAAATTACAAATGCAAAAATAAATCTTGTAATTTTCCATACATTTTTATAACAACGAATTGTGGAATTTTCTTCCAATACATTTTGTGTTTGACAATATCTAAGGTAACCAACCCTACTTTAGATAGATTTGTACTACTTTTTCGTAACCGTATTCCTTTTAAAATTAATTCGTGCAGCCGAAATACACCTTTTGTACCCTTAAAAATTTATGTTAACTATAACGGTTAATTTTAATTTATGCAACTTGTGAAATGTTCATAATTAACCATTTCCGTCTAAACAGTTTACATGAAAAAAAAAGTTTGGACTCCCTCATTCATTAGGGATTTATATAAGATTCTAACATTAAATTTTATTTTTCACCGAATAGGATTGAGTGGAAGTGTATAGTGCTTCCACACCACAGGTCTGCGGTTCTATTAACCTGATAGGCAAGGTCGACTCTGTTTTTCATCCCCGCTACTTCGGGTCGATAAATGAGTACCAAGCTTGCTTCGGGTCTTAAACACTGAAGTTTCTCTCTTCAGACAGACCACCAAATCGGGACATCTGTTCATGCACCTCAGCGTCCAATGGTCACGTGTATTATGATGGGCACAGTAGTTCCTGGCCCTCATGTATTGTTGTGCTTCAGAGTTTGAGTCTTAAGTTTGAGGTTAAACATGTATTTCCACTCATTTGCAATAAAACATTTTTCTTTCAATTACGTTTATTTCAGAAGGAAGTTTGATTTTTCAAATGTATTTGCTTAATAACATGTATATTTGTGTATTATATTAAAAATTTGATCAGGCCAAAATTACATGTTTTTAGCTCCTCTAAAAGCTTTTAGGATTTTACAACTGATCTTACAATCCATATACGTTTTATAGTAGTATATTTAAAAAAGATAAGGACATTTTTACGACTGTGTGAGCTGTTATGCCTCGTTTATAAATATAAAAAATTGCATTCAGCTACAGTTTTTAAAATGTACAGAAATAAGTGGAGCAACAGGATACTTACATATTATGAATATTTTTGACTGCAGTAAGATATATTTATATTTCAGTTTCTTTACAATTTGAATAGAAGTTGTAAGCCATTTTGCCATTGAGTATAAATCCATAGGCTGTTTAATATTGTAAAGTGTTTTACTTTGATACCAGCACACATTAAAATAAGGCTCAGTTGCAGTTATATGATCAGCTTCAGTGATATTTAAATTTTAAAAATAGTCTACACGCGTACGAAAACATTCTTTCACAACCGCACACCACATCTCTCTCTCTCTCTCTCATACTATATCTTCCCTACAGCAGGAAATATTTGTGTATACTGAAAAATTTAATACAGGATACATTTCCAAGTGTTAAATTTGTTTTTAAAATTTGGTATGAATACATTGTGGAACTGTCGGTTAACTTCACTGAACAAAATTGTTTTAAGTGTACTGTTTTGAAAGACAAGATTAATTAGGAGAACTTTTCTCACAATAGAATTTGTAATGACTGAATTGTGTGAAAATGTAGTTATCGATGTGTGACATTTTTCCTTGTAATAAAAGAAACAGAAATATAAGAAATTTAACTTGAGTAGAAAATGGTTAGAAGTACTGTCATGCGCATTTGAAGAAGTATATCCCCCATTAAAATTAAAAATTATTGACTGAATGTGTGTTATGTCCATCACAAATGCCGATGTAGAAAAGGAATTTTTATTTAATACAAGAAGTTCGAAAAAGAGAACACTAGGAAGGAAAATTTAAATTTTTTCCGAAAAATATTCAGTTAACATAAAAATACCTTTTATATGATTTTAATTAAAATAAATTAAAAGTATTGAAATCCTTTTTATGCTATTTTACATTAAAAATTTAACTGAATAGAGAAAGATCGGTTTTATTTCATAAATTTAATCATTGTATGTAATATTTTTTTGTGTTATTGTTTAAAAATGAGATAGGGCCTTTGCTCTTTTTACCTCATTACTTTTTTAAAAAACAGGAAAGTGAGCTCGTTTTCTTACTCTCATATTCAAAAATGAATACAGGATGCTTTTTTCTGGTCCAAATCGCAATACCAAATATATATATATATATATATATATATACTTTAATTTTTAAAAAATGACAGAAAAATAAATTTTCTTTGAAGAAAATATAATTATTTTTCAACTTCTAACATACTATTTATTTCATTTTTTCCTCTTTTTTTTTTTACCTTTCATTTCGTTCTTAATTCATTTCGTTTTTTAGGAGAAAGAAACACCGTATGTTTCAAAGAGGGTTGAGCAAGAGAGGATATCTACGCTTTCAAAGAAGATTGCCAAAGGCAACTTAACAGCTAGCTGTAAACGATTGATCTCTTGGTTCTTACTTTTCAAAATGGACCGAACTGGGTCGTAAAATTTTCCCCGTTCGACCACCCAAGTTCTAAAAGGGGGAAAGGAAAAAAGTCTGTTGCATTTTTGAAGGGAATCGCAAAATAAGAGTTAAACGCTTTCGGAATAACTTTTCAGGAGGAAGGTGTCCAGTTAGAGGGTTAATCCCACTCCTAATATAAAACTTTAATGAGACTTTAATTATAAATCAATATTTACCACACTGCAGCTCAGCTCTTCCTGAGATTTATCCACCTAGAAATCTTCAATAATAAATCTCTAACTTCACCATTATACCTTTCTGCTTCAATCTCTCTCTCCTACTGCTTTTTTATTTTACTATTCCGTTTGACTTAAATACTCTATCTAATCTGCATAACAAGGAATCCTGTCCTCTTTTTGGAGCTGATTGGAAATAGGAAGGGGAATTAAATATATATCCCTAAAGAGGACGTCTCAGAAGGTTAGTGATAAAGTTCCGTATAGATTTGTCACACATGACGTTTAGGTTTATGTTGAGGAGAATATAGAAATAGTTTAGTAAAGATGGAAATAGTATATAGAATAGCTAATATAGAAGGACTACTAAAATTTTGGATAGGATACAGCTGAATTTTAGGGAAGTGAGGACGTGTATTGTAATTTCTTTAGACACCATGGTATATTTTCATCCCTTTAAAGCAGTGTTTCTCAAACTGTTTGGTACACCCCCCTTGGAGGCGTGATAGCTCTACAAGGGGAGGCGCGAGCATATTGAAAAGTCAAGATGTAAAAGATTATTTTAAAAAATTATATTAATTTACTGAAAGTAAACAAACAAAATATATTCTGATATAAAAAAAATAAAATACACATTTACACTGATGTATTATACTTATAAATATATCATTGATACACAATGTATTTTATAATTAATGTAACAATTCTAAGTTAAAAACAAGTTTATTTAATTACCAGTGATCCCATGGGTTTGTTATACACATAATTTATAACAAAAATTAGCTCTTATCTTGATAATTTTTGTGCGGTTTATAATTTACATCTTGTTAGTTTTTGTACGGCCGATCATAAGTTTCGCGATTCACTTCCAATTGCCAACCGTTTTGCATGCAGGCATGCATATGTGATGTAGTGGGGGAGGGGGAGGAAAATTTGAGCAAAAATAATCTGGAATAAGTAAATCCTATGTAAACATTGACATGTCCATGTTGTTGCATTCCTAAGTCATGGAATAATTTTACGGATAGTGGTGCTCAGAAAAAAATAGCACTTCGGGAAGACGTATATATACGTCTGGGAAAATAAAGGCTTAGTTTTAACGAGTTGTTTATATACTCGGCGGGTGCTTAAGATGTTAAAGTCGTATCGTAGTCTTAGCTTCAAAGTATAGTATTATTGAATTCTCTCTCAGTAGATTATTTTTGTATGTTGGGGTGCAATGAAAATTATGATTGAAAATTGCGTCGCGAGTATTGCAACTTTGAGAAGCATTGCTTTTAAGTGTCTTGTCCGTAGTCTGCCTATGATGTTTGAAATTATGTAGTTACAATTAAGTTCTGGAATGAAGTGCTTCTTAAATGGATGGGATCTGATTTTACGCCTGATTATTGCATCATCATCGGTAAGGCTATTGAAACGTTGAGGGAATTTTGAGCCTTCTTGGAAATGTTATCAATCTGTTTATTGCCGAAGATACCCACATGGGTTGGTAACTATTGTAGAGTAAAAGTTCTTTGGGCTACAACTACTCTGTTTATTAGGGCAATCACATCGTATGTCAGTTGAGAGTTGCCCCTCAATATCGCCTAAAGCACATATCTTGAGTGTGAGAACTCTCAATTGACTTGCTGAGGTATTTATCCAAGGCTCTTTTAATGGCCACAAGTTCGTATGAAAAATTTGAGAAAACTTTACCCTAGGGTATTCGATAGAATTCAGATTCGCCATTAGGTGAATAATAAAGATTACAGCATCACTTTTATCAAGGTCTGAATCAGAAGATTCATCCATGTATGCAATCACTCAGTTTTTGTTCGAATTTGAAAACTCCTTGATGGTGTGGATGCATTTCTTTTCAGAAGGGCAGCAAACTCTTTTATGTTATATGCTTGTGAAGACTTTGATATATGTTTACATATACATGTATTCAATTAATGCATATAAGTACACTAACAAAAATATCAACTTATTTCCCCTATGGACCCTACATTTGGAAAGCATGCTTCAAAATTTCAGTTCTGAAGACCAGTTAGTTTTTAAGATTTTTGAGTCTAGATTTTAGTTTCAGTTTCTTTTTAAAGTGTTTTTGTTTTTCTAAATTGAATTAATAACAAATATTTTTAACACAATCAATTTTTTGTGTAGGAAAGTGCAATTAACTGCAATTTTTTATTACTAAAAATAATTTCTGCCTGCTTATGTTTTAAATTTTATGAGTTCTTTCATACTTACTTAATTGACATTGATTTGAAGAACAATACTTATTTTAACACAGTTTATATAACTTAAGCCCCGTTTACATGGAAGCAGGCATAATACCGGCAATTTCGAAATGTGGATGAAAGCCGGGATTATACCGGTATTTTTTTTCGATCCGTTTACATGAGAATCGGGTGCGTTTTCATAAGAATCTGGTGATTGGTTGATAGATTCACGTGATTATAAAATGTAACCATGGAAACAACTAGAATTTTTAGCGCGATTATCATGAAGATGACATGTAATAATGTTTTCGTTTTTTTACCGCCAAACATTTCTATGCTCTTGCACATTTAAACTATACCCGCTAAAGTTTCGTATTTGACTATACGTGGTTGCTCAATTATACTAAAAGAAGTCGACTGTCGGAAAAAAATCTCTTTAATACCCCGGTAAAAATTCGAGTGTTTAGTAAACATGGATAAGAACGACATTTGTTTTCAATACCAACCATTTAAAAACCATCGCCACCAAAAACCGAACTCCCTTTCTACTATTTTTGTGTTCACATAAGAAACTTCTAAACAGATCGAATCGGCTAGTGATTTTTTGTGTTATGTTTTGGAGTAGAAACCTTACGATTTGGCAAGAAAAAACTTGGCGGGATAAGTGGCCGAACAATCCAATCGGATTTTGGATAGATGTCTACAGGAATGGAAATTTTTGTTTATTTTAAATTAAATTATATAGAGAACATACATAAAAAGATAAAATATATTAGGTTAGCTTAATTTTTTTTATTTGTTTTACACATCTTTAGAGTAGTTAAAAGAGATATTTCTGTATTTAATTATCTAAAATAAGAACACAAAAATCTGATGTGTTATCATAGCTGTCATATTAAAACAAGTATACATTAGAAATGAAAATTACCATTTGTAAAATTATATATAAAAAAAATCATGTAACATTTTGAAAGTTTGTATTCGCAGTACTATTTTAGTAAAAAAGATATAATTTACCGAGAATTACATTCAGAGTGTGGTAAAAAATTAAAGCATTAAAATGTGTGTATTATAGAATATAAATTTGTGTGCATATATTGAATATTAAATTCCTGTTCTCGTGTACATGATCAAAATAAAAAAGTCATTTTTAAATCGATAATTCTTTTAGTTAAAAAAAAAATTATTATTTAATATTTGTGTGGTATCTATTTATTATGTAAGGGTTTCTTAAAACATTTGTTTTCAAGAATTTGACTGATACAAATTTTTCTCACACAGATGTACGTTTTTTTTTACTATGGATAACAAATATGCATTTATTAGTATTTGCACAATTAAAATGTAAAATTCAATAATTTTGATAAATTTCATATATAAAGACTTTACACTTGTTATTGAAATATCAACATTGTGTGTTAAAGAAATCTGTGCAACCCCAGATGAAATGTAATAAGCATAGGAATACTTTGGATTTTTTTACATAAGTATTAAAGTCTAAATGCAAATATATATTGATATTATCCTGCTAATAAATTTAAGACCTAAATAAATTTGTCGCATTGAGTTAGTTACAAATATTGACCCAATAAGTGTACTTAAATCAGTTCTATGATATTTATGGGAAATTAGGATCATGAAACCAAATACGACTTTACATATAGACATTTTCTGCAGGATGTATACTTTCTAAAAGGAATGGAAATATTCAGAATTTTAATACAACCTTTTTCAACTCTCTACTTACCCTTAAATGAATATCTTGACATTGTTGTTTACAATAATCTATATTCATGAAGAATTCAGTAAACAAAGGTAATTTCAAAGAAATGTTTTCAAAAATAAGTGTTTCATCATCCAAAATCACTGATATTTTTGTGTAACATATGCTTACGGGACAAATTTGGGGTGCTTGTATTGTATAATATTGACAAATTTCTTAAAATCAAAAAACCGCCAAATGCTGCGATATACAGCCAATAGTAGAAACTGTCCCTGATCACGTTTGCGCACAGTAACAATAATAGTGATGTAATTGTTTTTTTAATTTGTTATGTCTTTTTGCTTGGCGAAATTAGTCGGCTGTTTAATTCATGTTCTAAAACTTGTGGAATGGTACGAGTACTGATTTAGCATTTCTTAGAGAAACTTTGAAGTAATTTAATATTTTGCTCATGTGTAATTTGGGAAACTGAGAAGTTTCATGAAATTTAGGAATGCCCTGGTAAAAGAATCCTGCTTACCATTAGTACACATTGTGATTAATTTATTAATGATAAACTTTGGTAACTTATCGAATTAATAATGATTGTTATTAATTTTCAAACATCAAATTTAAAATTGAGAATTCTGAATCTTTTTTTTCTGATGTCGTTTTATCTTCCATTTTTTTTAAAGTATTAATGTAATATATAAAATGATACTTCAGTTGCATATCAGTGATAACGAAATAACATGTCATGTATTTGTTTCTTTTATTCAACTTCTTTCTATAAGTTGCATGATTTCAGTATTCTAATCTGTTCTATGTAAATTCTGAAAGTTGACTGTCTAGAAGTGGATTTTATAATTCTGCCAGCTTGTAAGATCTGAAATTTCAAAATACTTGTGATATTTCATTTAATCTAGACCCATACCACAGTGTTTCTCAAAGTGTGGGGCGCGCCCCCTGGGGGCGCGAGCATATCGAAAATTTAATGATTTTTTAAAAAAATAACCGGAAAGAAGTGAAACAAAATACTTTTACCATAATAAAAGAAATACACAACAACACTGATATAATTTGTGTTTATCATCTGGCGTTCTTCTGTTTTAACATAAAATATTACTCGTTAAAAGAAAAAACGAAACTCAGACCCTGAGAAAAATTCTAAGATAAACATTTCATCACTGTAATTATTATTGAAATACTGTATATTAGTTCTAGAAAGGAAAGGAAGACATGATTCACTTCTCAGCCAGACAGCATAATACATTTGCTGATCATTTGATTGACCGTCAAACTTACTGCTATGGTTTCTACATTAGTTCCGTCCCATTTTTTATGTATTTATTTTTCGCATAGGGAAATTGTAAATAATGAAGAGTTTTACGATATTTGGAAAAGAATTGATTGATTTTTGAAGGATTATTTGGCTAAGATTTATTTTTACGAGTAATATCAAACATAGAAAGCATAGTGAAAAACCATAATCCTTTTTAGAGCATCCGTATTTTTTTCTGAATACACTTATAACCAGGCAGCGGTGACATCTGTGATCTGTATTGAAGGAAGTTGAAACAGATGCATATTTTTCATGATTGAGAAACACGATGAACATGAAACGAAAGGAAAATTTTCAATGGCTTCCTAAAGAACTCCATCAACTGAAATATGAAGCCATAAGTGTACTACAAGGTTCAGTTCGACTTGTCAAAAAGACACAAGAAAGAAAAAGTTCAACTTGCTATTTGTTGATCACCAAAGGTGTCACGAGTTCGAGCCCAGTACCACTAAAGACCCGCCGTGAAAGGGAGAGGTGCACGTTAAATCTGTAAAGAGCTCAAACGTCCTCTTGTTGGAATGGTGTGGTAGTTAAAAGAGGCCAGCTCAAGTATCGTCCTCGTCAACCATGGTTCAAAATTACGAGGTCCGTCTCTAAAAGCTCTCGTGTAGCTGAACAGTGCGACGTTAATATTCACTCACTCGATCATGAATGATCATTAAAACTACAATTACTTGAACAAAATATGATAGCTTTGCCAGCAAATAACATTTCTGTAATATTAGTGAAAAGTAGCTTTGCTTTTCGTCTTTTATTAAGGTTTTTCACTTGTCAATCATTTTAGTTCAGTTTTATTGGACTTTTTCTCAAATCATCAAAGAAAGATTGAACATTCCTTGAAAGCCGGTAAGTATACTTTCTCTTAATTAAATTATTCACTGGAATTCCAATTTGTATCGTGTAGAGTAAAAATAATTCTAAATAAATGATTGGGGTGACTGAGTTCCCCCGCACTACCATCAGCGTTAGTATCGAGTGCGTGCCTGCTCCCGGGTTAAAACATTTTGAAGTCTTCTCGCTTTAAATATTAAAAAAATAACACAATTATTCTTCATAGGAATTTTATATTCTTTTTCATTACTTAACATTAATTCTAAATGCTAATTCTGTGATGCTTAAAATTACAGTTCTTTTAAACAGTTATTTACAATTATAGCATTTATCTAAAAAAAATCATTTTACATTTTTGCATATAATGTCGTGCACGCAGTTTTACTATCCTTACAGTTCAGCTACTATATCAAGAATATAGTTATATTTTTTAAAAAAATTAACTCGTGCGAAGAGCCGGTGTTTCAGCCAGTATACGTTTAATGTATCAGTACTGAAGAAGGTATTTTATAAATAATTTCTTAATACTAAATTAATCTAAGTTTAATAATTATCAGTGACTTCCATGGGCTTGTCTTGTAGAGCAAAGTTATTAGACACTTAGTTATTTTTCTTTATTTAGCTGAGATCTATAATTTGTCTTCAAAGCAGCCTCCGCAGAAAATCCTTTTTAACATAGGTAGGATTTTCAAAATGGTAATAGTATACGAAGTGATTTTGTTTTCAGTGCAGAAATTATGATTGAAAATTGGGTCGCCAGTATTGAAAGTTTGAGAAACACTGATGTACTATAAAAATAATTATAAAAAAAGGATTGGGGTGACTCAATAACCCCGCTGGATCATTAGTATCGAGTGCGCGCCTGCTCCAGGGTTAAAACATGTTGAAGTCTTTTCGCTTTAAATGTTAAAAATAATACAATTATTCTTCATCTGAATTTTATATTATTGTTCATTATTCAACATCAATTCTAAATGATAATTCTGTAAGGCTTAATATTATAGTTCACTTTAAACTAATTATACTTTGAGCAATCATTTAAAAAAATCATTTTACATTTTTGTAAACATTGTCGCGCACTTGGATTTACTCTCCTTACAAAATTCAGCGATTATTTCAATAATGTTTTTTCTTATAAATGAACTCGTGCAAGCGGGTACTTCAGCCGGTATACTTTTAATGTATCAGTGCTCCATAGTAGTTTATAACTAATTAATTGATACTAAATTAAGAACAAGTTTAAGTATTAACGACTTCCATGGGCTTGTCTTGCAAAGCAAAGTTTTTATAAGGAATGCTTATGATTAGAAATTGAACATCTGAGTTATTTTTCTATATTTAGCGCAGATATCTATATTTTGTCTTCTAAGCAGCCACCGTATTTTGCAATAAGTCCAATTTAAAAATTAGAGAAAGGAAAATTAACATAATAATTATCCTATTATTTTATTTATTTATTAATTACTTAAAAGTAGTATACAAAATTTAATACTTATGTTACTAATTTGTATGGTTTATAATTAAGATCGCCTTTTGTAGCTTTAGCATCAAAGTTCATTATTATTGCATTCAGTACATTATTAATGTATAAGGGGGGCGCGATAAAAATTGTGATCGTAAAGGGGGCGCCAGTATTGAAAGTTTGAGAAGCACTGCCATACCATATACAATTTCTCAAAAATACTATGAAAAGTTTTGTAACTTACCTATATACAAATGTTATAGGTTTTTGCTTTCTAGTTTCTGGTATATTTCACACAGTTGGCTGACTAAAAGACTAGTTTTTGCCATTAATTTCTTTGAAAATAAGGGAAGACCATTTCAAATCTTACTTTGTAAATTTATTGTATCCAAAAAAGAAAAAAAAATCATTATTTTGATTCAAATAGTTTTGATAGTAATGAAATTAGAATTAAAAAAAAATCGCAGAAACTTCGAAGAAAAAAATGTTTTTATAATTGTTTGTTTACTATTAATTGCATAATCACTAGGTGTTAAAAAATTTAAGTTTTTATGTCATTAACCTAAAGTGAATATTTTAGAATTCTACGTAATTTGACCTTTTTTATCTATGAAATCTTTGATTTAGGACATAATGTTATTTATTTTTTTTGTTTCATTTTATTTGTTTGAGTTAATGATATTTAATACTCTTTTGTAAATATTTTTAAAAAATAATACTTTTTGTTGTAAATAAATTGCAAAAAAGCCATTCATAAGATTTTCAGAGAATTTTATTAGATGTTATCATCAATAAGATAAAAATTGAGATATAATAATTGTAAAACATAATATGCATGTTGAATATTGGCAGATAGGTCCTCGATTAGTCCTTATAGTATAATGTTACTCTTTCAGAGAGTCTGATTTATATAGCAGATCATGGAATGCTTTATTTACTTATAGTGCATTCATGTAATGTTAAAATTAAGTGTCGATAAATGATGTATATTAAAATGAGTATGATTATTTAATAAAACTGTATACGAGAAATTTTCACGAAAACAATTTAATTTGTTCTACTTTACATATTTTTTAAAAAGCCTATTTCCTTAAACATGTTTCTTAATTTATTCAAAAACAACCAATTAATTTATTTCAGAATGTTGGAGACAGACATTTTTAAGAAATTTCAAACCTTCTGAAGGGTAATAATTACAAAGGAAGTCTGTATAAAGAATATCAAACGTTAGTTTTTTTATAAGATTATTTCAGATACCCAAAACATTTCAATGATGTTAAAAGCAATTTTATTTCCATCTCAGAATTGCTAGTTGTTAAACAAAAACTTTCATATTAACCGACTTTAATTAAAGAGCTAAATTACAATTTTTGTTTCTAAAAAAAGTGTGTAATCCTTCGAGGAGAAAAAAGTAGTACTTAGCCTACTTTTATAAAATAATTTTGTATGTATATGTGTATAAAGAGATCTCTTTTGGTAGAGTAAATCATGGTTTGATTTAATAACAAAAATTTAATGTTTAAATAAAAGTGGATCAAAACTGAAAATATATAAAAAAAAGAAATTTTCTTTTTAAGTTCTTATCCTCATGGATTTAAGGGAATGTTAATATTAAACAGATCATTCTATTGGTTATATCAACTTTCACAGTAAAAAAAATCAATACACCTTTATAGAGTTATTTAGTTACAAGATATTACGAATTTTTTACTTCTTATATGGAAACACTCAATTAGATAAATCAAGAAAAATAAAAAAAATGCAATTTTTTTGTGTACATTCAAAAGGATTATATTGTAATATTTTCAAATCAATCTCAAAAACTGTATTAAAATATATGTATCATCTTATTAAAATATTGGAAAAATACATGCAAAGCATACTAAATATAAATTTATTTACATCCTTCCCTGTACCTGAATGGAATATAATTTTTATTGCAAATGGGCACTTGTAAACTTCCGAATCCCGGACAGTTGTATCCAATTCGTTTTGGTCTCCCCAGATGTTTATGAGGGTTATTATTTCTTCTGTTGTCTAATGCGAGCAATCCAAAACAGCAGCCATCTTGAATAAATGAATTTCTGGCGCAATGCATCATGGGAGAATTAGAAAACACTCTCCTTTTTACCCCCAAAGTTTCTAGTCGAAAGAGAGTACGAAAAATAGACCAGCATTTCGAGCCGGCATTTTGCCGGGTCGTCTTGTAAACGGGTACAAAGCGGATTCGTTCCGGCATTTTGCCGGCAATTTTCGTCCATGTAAACGGGGCCATTGAAGCTTTTTATTTTGTTTTCATTAACTTTTTCCTGTTGGTAAAATGTCACTCACAAAAAGTTCTCAGGTTGCTATGCGAAACAATATGTTGATGAGATGGAATACCGCTGAAAATGATGTTCCCAATATTGAGCTCTCAACTGATACTATAATTTGACTTAAGATTACAAGTATTCTCTAAACAAAAGTATTGCAGTACTATATTAGCGTATATTAATGTCGAGCTACAAAAACATAAACTTGATAAACTAAACCTATTTAAAACAGAAAAAAATTATGCAGGAAGCTAGTAATTTTAAGTTTAAATAACTAGAGTGCTTATATACATAAAAAATTACTTAAATTAGTTACTTACTTAAATCACTAATACTTTGCATGTAAGAGCTTTGTGTTTCAAAACGTTTGTTAAAACATTGCATTAAGATTAAACTAAATAATATGTCGTCTTAACAAATCTATCAATATTATGAAAAATCATATTTTGAATTTAAAAAAAATTATTAGTATTTTCATGTAGAACATGATTTGGAAAAAAGAAATTAAAAAATTAGAGCTTTACAGGCATTATTAATTTTTGTTTTATGACTTTACAACTTTTAAATATGTTTTCTCAGACTATTTAATATTAATAATGTAAGTTTTTGATAATCACTAATGCTTTTTTTTCTGTTAAAGACAGAGTCTTAAACTTTTTTTTATAGATAGTCTCAAATATATGTGCTATAAAAGTTAGTATGAAGTTAAGCCTACAGCTCCCTCTATTTTTTTCAAAAAAATCTTAAGTGTTAATATGTATAAAAATTTTTTTTAAGGTTTAGCTATAACAATAATTATTAAAATTCAACAAGGAAGCTGATTTTCAATTCCATTTTAAAGTTTGTTTCCAATAATCTAGGAAACATAAATCCTTTAAAATAGTTAAACATTTTTTTAAAAAATAGAATTTTATAAACATTTATACATACAACTTCAAAAATGTTTATGTTTTTTAAAAAATTGTGAAGTAATGGGTTGGCAAACTAACTTTTTATGTTCAGATTTAATCCAATAACACTGTCTGAATATAAAACGTATTTTTTTTCTATTGTTACTGTCTCCAAAATATTTTTTTGAATGAGGGTACTGCGTTAAGGTACTAAAGAAAAAATCCATCTATTACTCATAATTAAGGAGAGTAAACAGTTATATATATGCCCAAGATTTTCATGAAAACTAATTGTTAATTTATAAGTTTTGCCAATTATGCCGTTCATTGAAAAATACTGAAGTTGCAGTTAAAAATACTTTAAGACATGGCCTCAAGAACGAATTAAAAATAATTGCATCTTTCATGGCGACAAAAGTTGCAAAATTATAAGTAGCAAAATAATTAATTGTTCTTTAAATATAATCCTCATGGAGGATACTCATACATCAGTGCTTGTCAAACTTTCAATACTTGCCACCCAATATTCAATCATAATTTTCATCACCCCCTTATACAAGTAACGATGCATTCAACTCAATAATACTACATACTTTGACATTATAGCTACACAATACGACTTTAACCTCTTAAGTACCACAAGTGAGTATATATATGGATCGCACATCATGTGCGTTAAATGCCCCGGACGTATATATACTTCTGCTCAAAGTAAGATGTTTTCGATTGACTGCTACTATCCATAATGTTATTCTGAAGACTTTAAAATGCAATAAAAGGACCTTGGCAGTGTTTACGAAGGATTTACTTATGTCAGAGGATTTCTTTATTTATTCTCCCCCTCCCCCCAATAAATTAAATCATTCTACGTGGAAAACGGATTCATTGAGGAGTGAACCCCATTACTTTCAATCGACATGGGTGGAATTATCCATAAACCGTTCAAATTATCAAGATAAGTGTTCATTTTTGTATACAGTTTTTTATGTGACAAGTTCAAGGAGTCACTGGTAATTATTAAATTTCTTTTTAACTTAGTATTGTTAAATTAATTCTGAAATATATTGTGCTGCAATAAAACATTTATGAGTGTTTTATGTAAATGTAAATGTTAACTTTATTTTTTTTTATTTTTTCAGAATGTATTTTGTTTACTTTCAATAAATTAACAATTTAATTTAAATAATCTTTTGTTTTTCTCATTTCAATGCGCTCGCGCCCCACAGTTTGAGAGACGCTCAAATGCATGCAGTTAGAATGGTTACACCGTTTTTGAAGAATAATGATCACTACTTAGAAAATGTAGTAACAATGCTAACCTCACTAGAGAAAAAAAAAAGGTTTACTTCTTATTTTTAACATTTTTTATATCTTCTCTTTGTCTTTAATCATAGTTTGATGAAATATTTTTACACCAAAATGAATAAACTTAAGAATGCAAATTTATAAATTTGGTGCATAACTTTGTCAGACCTTTAATCATCGCCCTTAGCGAAAGAAAATAATTTTGTAATTGGAGAGTGACTTCTTGAGCCTACTTGTATTTTGATTTTAATAACAGGGGAAGAACGCAAGTACATACATCAGTGGTTCTCAAACTTTCAATACGTGCGACCCAATATTCAATCTAAGTTTTCATCGCGCCCCCCTCCACACAAAAAATATTATACCACCGGCGTATATAAACGTCTTACTCTGTTAGTGCGTAAATTGCCCACGACGCATATATACGTCGTTCAAAAATACGATCTTTTTTGTTTACTGTTATCCATTAAATTATCCGAAGGCTTTAGAACGTAATAAAATACCCTTGACATTGTTTCGAAGGATTTACTGATTTCAAAGGATTTTCTTATTTTTCCCTCCCTTCCCCTAATACCCACATACGCGTGCATACGTGCAAAACGGTGGCATTGGGAGGGAATCGCGAAACTTTTAATCATCAGTCAAGTGATTAATTATAAACCGTACAAATAATCAAAATAAGTGCTAATTTTTGCAAATAATTTTATATATTACAAGCCCATTGGGTCACTGGTGATTATTATATACTTGTTCTTTTAATTCAGTATTTTTCATTAATTATAAAATGCATTCTGCAGTACTGATACATTTATAGGTGTATTATATCAGTGTAAATGTTTTTTTAATCATGTCTGAATGTATTTTTGTTTGCTTTCAATAAATTAATAGTTTTTTAATAATACTTGATTTCGACTTTTCAATATGTTCGCCCCCCTCTTCTTGGGTTATTACGTCCCCCTAGAGACTCGCCCTACAGTTTGAGAAGCACTGACATACATGATAAATAGTTTTTACAAAATTAGATAAACATATTGCAAAAGAATTATGATTGTACTAAAAAAGCACGCACCACAGACTGCAATGATGCTTGTGCTCTTTTTGTAACCTTATAAATAATTCCCATTAATTTCAGAGTTACAACCATTTGAAATAATTATCGGCGTTTTTTTCTTAAAATTTCTCCCCTCTGTTTGTCGTAAAACATGAATGAAATCACTTCTAAGTTATACATTTTAAAAACTCTAGTTGAGACTCTGTACAGAGGTCTAAGCTATATACAGACAAAATATTTTTATAATAGAAGCATTTTTCACAAAAGGAGAATATTTTGAAAATGGGCCATTCTATGTTCATTTTTTGTCAAAATATTGTACTTAAATAGTTTTTTATTGTAACAATATTCTTAAAACAATTTTATATACATTTTCTAATCTATATGTGACACTAAATATTATAAATATTATCCATTTATACGCTTTTGCAAAATCACGGTTCCGAACATAGTCGGATACCTTAATGAGGATAATAATGACAATTTCTGTGCTGTGCATAAAGGGTGCTTTTTATGCTAAAAAAAAGGTCCCAAGTGTGACTGGGTTCATTGCATCGAATGCAGCAAATGTTTGCACAAAGATTGCAATGATAATCATTAGCACTGAGTGAAATGCTGTGTAGGCTATCATTCGAACCTCTTTGTACTGTGATTATTTTTAGCAAGCTAATTATAATTTTTTTGGTTTTTCTATATACTTATTGTTACTTTTTATTTAGTTTTGTAATATTTACCTTATTTTTAATATGCTATGGTGTTGTTGCATTTTACCCCATGACTGGTTGCATCTTCCTCCATATATGTGGTGAGATGCCACAATTAAATGAATTTCTTTAACAAAAGAAATATCTAATTTATTTTCATAATAAGAAGATAACTAACTTGTACACATAACCAGTAAAATATTGAAAAATAAAGTACATTTTTTCTATCATTTCAATTTTCAATGTAATAATCGAAAAATTCTTAAATGTAGCGTCTTCCCCCGAATTACCTTAATTAAGTTTTTAGTAATTTATATAGCTAAAAATCTGAATAGCCGCAATCGTCTATACAAAAAAGTACATGCTCTAAGTAAAACAATTATACAAATTTTGTTGCTACTTGTAGAAATTAAGCCTATTTTTTGCAAAAAAAAAAAAAAAAAAAAAAAAAAACATTTAAAGAGATGATAGATTGTTAATGAATTAAACTTATAAAAAAGTTTACAATAATTTTCCAATAAAACAGATTTTAGATTATTTTTTAACTGAGAATTTTACTTTTTAGGAATTAAAAGCATATTTTCCTACTGAAAACAGTTGGAAAATTATATTCATATGTCATTAATATTCAAAAATTATTAGTTAAGAGCTTTGCAACGTTGTCCCTTTTTCATAAGCGTTGAAAAATATTTTCTAGAATAAGAATTACTAATTTCGAGGCAAAAAAAAAGGTTGTTCATAAAAAATTCAAAATCTAATAAAATTATGTAGTGAGTGAATACATTTTTAACTAGTACTAGATTTTTAGTAAAGTGAAAAAAGGGGGAAAACATTAGCAGCGTGTTGAATCTTATATTCAAAAACTCATTTTTTTCATACTTTATTGGTCATATTAAATTTTATTTTTAAAATCAAATTAAAAAATTGTTCTTATAGATTGTCTGCATTTAAATTGTTTTTATTATACGTTATATTTGAAGTTTAATTATATATATCTTTAGAGATATCTCTCAAGCATGATTTTATGTTACTTTAATTAACTTAAATGTATAATATAACACCAGTTATCTTCGAATTAAGAGTTAGTTTTTGCTGTTTCAAAATAAAAAAGTGAAAGAAACACAAAAAGTTAATGGAAAAAAAAAATTTTTTTTTAAGATTATCAGATTAGAAAATGAATTATTACCATGATTAAAAATTAACATTATGCTAAATACTTTAAAATAATATTTCATATTAACTCAATATGAAGATATGTGTAAAATTATCATTTGGAAAATAATTTGGATTTTCTTATTAATCATTTTATTTGATTTTTTAACAATATGATATCATCAATTTTTTTAAAACACAAATCGTTTGCTTTAAGTTTTAACAGAAAACTGGTTTAGCAACTGCATTAGAACCAAGTTTTGTTCCACCCTCTTTTATGCGATTTTATTTTGTGCGAATTGTTTTGTGCGATTTTATTTTTATACGATCTTTTTTGATGTGGTGTATGGATTTCAACGGTTCTAGGACCTCTTTAATGTTTTCTATTAATGTACATACATACACTTCAAGACTGACTGTTCATTGGTTATAAACAGTCTCTCGACAAAGCACGTTTCATTGGCTTCCCTCAACGCACTTGCTTGAAGACAAAACTTTAAATGACAGTGACATCAATAATTTGATAGATTATGAAGTCGGACATGAAGAGAACCGGAATTTTTTGGCAGCGGGTACAATATATGCAAAGATCTTTCTTTCTGACAAATCGGAAAATCATTTTCTTAAAATAGATGTTATCCCGAAAGGAGTTTGAAATTACAAAAAGAGCTTCGGTCAAGCATATATGATAATCGTGACGTTCATACGCAACTGACCACCTGACCTTCGTCACAAAACTTATCACTTACTTTATGGTGCTGAAAAATAAAATAATTGGAATTTATTTAACTTCAAGTGGATATAGCGATTTTGAACTACACTGGTGTGCAAAACTTAAGCAACAGGTGGGTTTATTGCCACAACTTCACAAAAATCACCTGAGAGACATGAAATTCGGAAATGAGGAAGAGTATTATGTACGTAAAGGATGACGAAAGCATCGGCGCTGAAAAAGGAATATAATGCATACGGTATGGAATCAAACGAAAACAAGCTTTATTGAACGCATAGTATCGTTATTCATGATGTTCTATCCAACAGGAAGAACAACAAGCAGATGTTCCCTAATATGGTATATGCCATCCTTCACTGCAATGGTTGCTTCGCACCGTCTCCGCATACTCAGAACCAGCTGGTGCAACATTTCTTGCGGTAGGAGTGTCCATTCTTCAATCAAATTCTGTTTGAGTTGTTGGGTGTTCTCCGGATGATGTAAAGGTGCTGCAATACGTCTCCCAAAAACATCCCACACATGTTCGATGGGATTTAAATCTGAGGAGTACGCTGGCCATTCCATTTGAGTGATATCTTCACTTTCCAGCAGCTCCTCAACAGCAAGAGTCCGATGTGGCCGTGCATTGTCATCCATAAAAATGAAGTGTCGACCATTGGCACCTCGGAACAGACGCACATGGGAAAGAAGTACCTCCTCACAATAGCGATCACCGATTACAGACCCTCTATCGAAAATTTGGAGCTCAGTTCGCCCGTTCAGCATAATGCCACCCCAGACAAGAACTACAGGACCACCGTAATTGTGTCTTTTCTTGATGTTACTGGTATAAAACCGTGTCCCGATCTCTCTCCAAATCAAAATGTGTTGAGAATAGCTTCTGGTACTGAATCGACTCTCAGCCGTAAAGAGGACAAAACTCCATTGACAGTTGTCCAGTTTTTGTGCTCTCTGTACCATTGTAAACGGTGGCGTCGGTGGTCAACTTTCAACGGGAGGCAGCCTTCAGGACGGCGAAAGAATAGGCCCCCTTTGTGAAGGCGTCTGGCCACAGTAAACCGTGACGCTTGTCGCCCCGTTGCTGTAGAGAGTTGCTGAGCAATGACGCTTGCTGACTGCCGTCGGCCTCTTTTCGCCTGCAAGATTATATATTAGTCATCCCATGCAGTTTTCGTCCTTGGGCGGCCACAACCAACCTTTGTAACAGCTGTACCTGGGGTTTGGAACGCTTTCCAAGCGTGCGAAACGACACTTTTGTTGATTCCGAACTCTGCAGCTACACTGGTGACGGTAGGCCCCTCCTCCAGTTTTCCAATCATTTTTCCACGTGTGAAGTCATCCAGGTGATTTCTTCTAGCCATATTTCACGAACTTACTCACTGGCACTTGCAGCGAATATGTTGAATTGCGTCTCCGTCCTTCATTTTATTCTACTGTTGAGCAGCGTGCACCGACATCACGCGTTTTGCGTACGCTCACGTCGCTTCTGACGTTTCGTTCCTGATATTTGCCTACGCATGACGTTTCTACTGCCTTAAATGGTCACTGTACTGATCTCAAAACCTTCTTTTCTGCAATTGCATGGTTATCTGCTTAATTTTTGCATTGCTGCTTAAGTTTTGCACACCAGTGTAATTCATCACAGGAGAATGCGTGCTTTTGATTACGATGAGTAGCAGTGGATTATGTATGTACATTTTGAAAATTTCACCGTGTATACAATGAGGAATTAAATGTTTTAAAAACGTTTCCCCTTGTTATTTAATTATTTATTTTGTTTAAAGTAATTTCTCTTAAATTTGGTAAATAATTGACACATATTTTAAGTGCGACATTTTTTATGCGATCCTCTCAACCGCATAAAATTTTTGTGTAGTTTGTCGACAAAATTGTTTGATATTTGTAAATATTTATGAAATCTTCAAATATGTTTTTTGTTCGATTCCTTTTATGTGGCCCTTATCTCCCACACAGAAACATGTTTAATTGTACTTAAAAATAGAATTGGCAAAAAAGTAAAATTTTCTGTTTATTTCAGAGTTTGTAGAATGTATGTGTAATCTGCTCTTTATTGCATCAATGTCTGTAGAATTGATACGGTGCATAAAGTACATACAAGGAAGTTATTTATAATAATGTTCATGAAGTAATGAGACTCTTTCTGATGCGAAGGATAAATAATTATTTATAAGTGAATTCTAACCATGTAAAAATCCATTTATTTAAAAAGTTGGATTTTCAGTCATTTTCAGGAAGAATAGAGACGCATTGCTTGATCAAAGTAAATCCTCTTTCATTTTCTTTCTTTTTTATTTAGTAGTAATGATGAATTTTTTTTTAGTTTTATTTGATTTTTTTTAATATTTGTTCTTTCTTGAGGAGAAATTAGATATTTACCTATTTTAAGTATTAGAATTTTGATTTGTTGTTATGAGTTTAATTAACTGAGTGTAGATAAATTTTAATAATTTTTCAAAGATTGTTTTTTTATTATGTTTTGTTTTCAATAACACTGAAAAGGAGCATAATATTTTATATTATTAAATAAACAGAACTGAATGATCTGGAAAGTCTCAAAATCCGTATACTTATTTTAGCTTCTACCACAAAATTCTTAAATGATACCGAACAATTGTGGAAATTAGTTCATATGTATGGAACATATATTCAAAATATATTATTTTTAGCAATTCCATAAAAAATAAAATTAGCTAATTTTAGAAATTTTAGAACTAAAAAATAAATTATAAACTAAAAGTATAAATAAATAACTTAAAAAATCTGTATTACCAAAAAGAATGATTACATAAACAAGTGTTTATTTAATTAATACGGAAATAGTTTTGCATTAGGTCAAATAAATCGCAAACATTTGAAAACCTCTCATTCTAAAAAAGTTATTGAAGTTCAGAATATAAAAAATAATACATTATAATCATTCCCAGTCTGTATTATAATGATTTTGCAGATTTGTCTCAAAGTGAACTATCAGTTCTTTTTTAATGACATTTTGGGGGGAAATATAGTTTAAAAAGAAAAAAAAGAAAAAAACTCGCTTTTATAGTTAATCGAACTAAAAAGTAAAAAAAATAATTCTTAATATAAGAATAAGATGATTTATATGGGGAAATTAATGTCATTGGGGTAAGAGCATGGGGTGCTCTATATCAGTTGTTATAATTTCTTAATAGTTCTATTCTGAAATGCTCCCGGTTAGGGTAAAAATTTAGTACAAAGCACCTCACACGCTTTTACCACAATGACATTTATTTTCCGTCTATCTTTCATAAATCATTTTATTCTTATATTAAGATATCTGACTGGTTTAAAAAATCATCATTTTCATTTTTAAAAAAATCGAAATTTATTTTATAGTCTTTTGTTATACCCTGTTTAATAAGCTTTCTAAAACTATCGTACTTTTAATTCTGAGTCAGTTAGAAAAAAAGTTATAGCTGTTTTTGTTTGAACTAGTATGCCCAAATTGAAACTGAAAGTGTGAGTTTCAGCTTGATTTTCACCGGCCAAAATGATTTTTATTCAATTAAAATATTTTAATGAATTCTTTTTATGTTTAGTAAACTTTATTTCACTTTATAAATGTTTTAATAGATGTATTTTGCTTTAAAATAGGCAAGAGTTAACTGATTACAATGTTGGTTTTGATTTAAACGGGTTGCTATCTTTATATCATTTGTGTACAAAACTAGATCTCTTTATAACTTTTTCATTAGTACTTTTATGTAGAGTTATAGTTATTTTTAATTCAATTAAAGTCGTCATGCCAAAAGCAAGATCAATGAGGCCAAAAAAGAAGAGATTTTGAGAGAGCAGTATTTGTTGGAGAAATTTCGATAGAAATATCAACGGATTTTCCAAATTCAGTCATTAATTCTATTAAAAAGACTTATAAGGAAGTTTGCGATCAAAATCTTTTAAGAAAATGTCTTCATGGGAAAGCTCAGAACTGTAATGAAAGTCTTAACAATGCCGTGTGGAGTAAAATCCCGAAAGACAACTTTGTTAAGCAACAAACAATCCGATTAAGGAATTATATCGCAATAATACTTTTTAGTTCTTGGTTTGCTGATCTATTATCTCTACTTCAAAAGTTAAGAATGAAATTATGTCCTGAAATGAAATGATATTTTTGGTACCTCGACGAAACGAGAATTGTTGATTCTACGAGGCATTCCAAACCAGATAAGAAACTGTCTGGTAAAAATAGAAAGACCCTTCAAAACTGTAAAATTTTGAAGTATGAGGTTCAGGAAGGCACAACACACACACAAAAAAATCTGGGGAGCTTTAAAACCTTCCAAAATCATTAAACAGTTTTATTGCAAATATGAACCTTACTTTGTGCATTTTGTAAAGAATGTTATTTTTGGACGTAATCGTGGTAAGAGGGGTATTTATTAAAGTAAATGAAATATTCTTATAAAATGTTTAAGAGTTTGTTCTTTGTATTATAAGAGTTTAATACTTTCTGCTGAAAGTTAAGGGTAATTTTTCAATTAAGGTTGTTTTTTTTTATGTAATTTTATATGAAAAAAAAAGTTTCTTAAGAAAATTCTGGGCTTTTTCATCTCGAACACCTGTATTTCATAATTTTACAGTAGAATTTGAGCTTTTTTAGCATAAAGCATAGTTAAACGTATATGTTTTTAGAGTTGTTTACAAAATAGCAATTTTTTGTAATATTTTGGTTGAAATTTCTCAATATTTTAAAAATTAAGCTTTCAAAAAATTCTTTTTTTGTATTTCTATAGTTTTGCAACATACTTAATTAAAAAATAACAGCTAAATAATTATTTAAGTTATATTTTAGAAAATTCCCTCCGGACCCAGTCGGATACCTTAAGAATTATTTTTTTTTTTTTTTACTTTTAGTTCGATTCAACATTAAAGCGTGTTTTTTAGTTTTTATAAACTATATTTTTTTTTCATTTTTTTAGTTCGATTCATAGTAAAAGCAGGTATTTTTTTTTTTTTAACTATCATTTATTCATACACCTTTCATTTTTTTTTTTTTTTTTGAATTTTGAATTTTGGCCACGACTGAAAAAGTTTGCGCATCTCTGAGTTAAAATAATTCTTTTTTTCATATGCAGGAGATTTTTTTTATTTCCATTTTAAGAAAGAGACTGTATAATTGCTTATATTATGATAAATAATTGCTAACGCAAGAAGAAAAAACGGTTTCGCTTTTACGGTGACTCTTAATCTTTTAGTCGACAAATCCGACAATGTTACACGGAATTAGTCGCCAAATCTGGATTATCCGGTCTCTTGATTATCCTGTTCAGGACAATAGAACAAAATTTTGAAACCATTGTATTGTCATTGGTTCTTCACAAGTGTGCAAAATTTCAATTTAATTTGTCTTTTTAAAGTGCGTAAAAATTGAGTTCACAGATTCCGTTATGTGCAA
This sequence comes from Trichonephila clavipes, assembly GCA_019973935.1. Lineage (NCBI taxonomy): Eukaryota > Metazoa > Arthropoda > Arachnida > Araneae > Nephilidae > Trichonephila > Trichonephila clavipes. The sequence continues at coordinate 403,695 of BMAU01017002.1, read as the reverse complement.
GTGAAACTTATAAAACTGTTAAAAATGCCTTAACGTTTGTTTATTTTATCTGTTCTTTTTTCTGCATATAATATGTATAATGATGGTGTACGTCTGTATATGTATTTCAAAATAAGCATTTCAATTTTACATAAATAGAAAAAAATAACTAAAAATTATTTGAATTTTAGAATTTATCTAATGAATGCACAAGAGAGTACTCTTTTGTTGATTACATCAAATGGATTAGTTATAGCAATATCCTATCTTTCCCTCGTAAAATTTAATTTAAAAATTACTTATTCAATCTAATTCAAACTCTATACTACCCCTTGAACAAAAGAAGTACAAGAAAGTAATACTTAATTATTCTCTTTACCAAAGAACAGTGTCTTTGTCTCTCATCTGTGGGGTGCACTCACTTCAGAGAAACGGCTCTAAAATCTTTTCGAACATAAATTGTTTACTAGAGAAGCATTGTTCAACTATTTAAATCTTTTTAACGGGAGTGCAATCCTCTTGCTTTAATTGGTTACATTCATCTCGGTTTAAAGTTGTTTAAATTGTATGAGACAAAGTTGTCCTATCAAAGCCGTTCAGCTCAGAGAAGCCTTCCTTAATTGCAACATCCTTTTAATTTGAATTTAATGCTTTAGGTCCCAGTTTAAAAGTATCAGTTTGAAACTGCGACACTATGCAGGAATAAAAATTTAAGATGTTTATTTGGTTTAATTTGTAAATCAGATGCCTGAATATGTTTGAAATTTTTACTTAAATTATAATACTAATCATTTTTAACTCCCCATAAAATAGTTTTATGCAAAATGTATTTGAGCTCAATATACACGGTAACTTAAAACGTATCGTTCAAATTTCGTGGAGAGGTTGGGAAAAGGTCAATAAAAATATTTCACATAGGAAAATATGCATGCAGAAACCGAAGTTCAAGTATGCATACAAAGTGATTTCACCGAACAGCTTGAGGTGAAAAATAGAGTGTGACAGGGGATAAATTGGCATGCCTCCCGTTTAGTATAGCACTTGAAAAAGTTATTAGAGACTTAAATATCAGGGTAAATATTTTTTATAAGTCATCTTACTGAAAACTAATTTAAGAAAGAAAAAAATACAATATTTATAACAATGTTGATATTTTTGTTAAGTGTACGAAGACTTTTGAGGCATAATTTTTTAGTAGTTACTTGATTATTAATTTTTTTAAATAATATTTATAATATTTTTAAAAAAATAATTACGTCATTCCATTCAGAAAAAGTTGCAGATATCAGAAAAAAAATTACAATTATATTATATTAGCTTTTATTAGTAGAAAGTTTTAAATTTTACTGGAAACTGCAAGTGTACGAACACTTTTGTGGCTCACTGTATATGTTACATTTAAAGTGTATAATTCAGTTATTCTATAGAACAACTAAGTATTTCAAGAAAAAAAAAGAAAAGACAGTTAAAGTATATATAATAGGAGAAAAATTCCATACTTTTTACCTAGTTATTCTATATAATAACTAGGTATTCTATGAAATAACTCAGGATAGAACGATAAAATGAAAAATAAACAATTTCAAATATATTTCATAAATTAATTGATCGTAAATAGCTAAACCCTCTCGAAAGATACAGTTTATCCCGATTGCATATAATTAATTGATTAACAATAAGGAAAAGCAGAGGATATAATTTATTATTTCTCTTATTGCTTAAATTATATAAGGAGAAAGGTACAAAAGAATATGTTTTGAATCTCTCTCTCTCTCTCTAAAATTTCTCAAAAATACATTTTATCCCTTTTGCTGATGGATAATTCATAAATAATAAAGAAAAGTAGATGATATAATTAATTATTGCTCATATTACTAATTAGACATAAAGGAGAAAAAAATGTGTGCTGAAAAAATAAATTATATTTAAATATTATCAAAAAAATACATGCTGGTAAGGAAAGCTGTAACTTCATGAAAACATTGTGAAAACTTTTAATTACAAATTTTAGAGAATATAAATTTACATATAAATTTCATGAGATACATTTATTTGACTTTTTATTATTTATTGGAACAAGGATTGCTTTGATAACACTTTGGATTGCACTGTTTATTATTTTTGAAATAAGCACACTTTTTACCATTACACATTTTTTTACATGAGCACTCCACTTCCTTGTCCAGTACAGCAACTTTAACCTGTTGCAACAGATCGGAGTGTTGCGTCAAAATTTGGAGCCTTTTTCTGTTACCTGAAATTTGCAGGTAACGTGTGGTTTGACTCTGTAGGGAAGCACACAGTAGTTGAATCTTTAAGTATATTAAAATATTTTCACATCGAGGTGTAGACTATCATGTGGTGCATAAACAAAAAATGATAACATAACTTTAATACAATTTCCACCCACTAATTTAAAGCCCTGTGTCTTGGTAGCATACATCTCTGGAGCTCACCTGATTACATAAAGAAAAATACATACATAAAACTAACCGCCTCTGAAGTCAGGACCAATGAAAAACGAACACGATTTGCAATGACGTCAGATACGGTTAGCAGTTAACACAGATAAATCTGTATGACGAAAGGAGCAAAGGCCAACAGGCGGCCCCCTCATGCAGATTTCACATTCATACTCCAAAAGAACAAAAATTACACAATACCAAAAATTTCGTCACAAAATTTCCTTATAGCCTCTTTAGGTAAGGGTTTAGTAAAAATTTCAGCAATATTATTTTTACTATTAATATACTTTATTTAAAAAAACTGTCTATCTACTAAATTTCTCAAAAAAAATTAAATAGGACGTCAATATGTTTTGTCCGATGGTTTTCAACAGGCGAACGGGAGAAATTTATAGCAGCTTGATTATCATAATAAATAACCAGTAGTTCAGAATAGTTTAATTTTAGCATCAAATTACATTCATTAATTGCATTTTGAATCCAAATAATTTCTTTTGCAGCTCTTCCGTTAAAGATATATATTCCGCATCCATAGTGGAAAGACTAACACATTTATGTTTAAATGTAAGCCAGGAAATAGGGATATTATGTATCATTAAAATTAATTCTCCTATAAAAACACGATCATCCCTATTTGCTGCTAAATCTGAATTAGAAAAATAATTTAACTTTAATCTCTCAACATGAGATAAATTTAGTTTTAAATTCCTCGTGTCACCTAAATATATCCTAATAATTTCAGTAAAATATTCGAATGTCTTATTCCGGGAGATTCTTGAAATTGGGAAAGGATGTTAACAGCATAACTGATATCAGGCCTGGTTCGATTTGCAATAAATGACAAGCAACCTAAAAGATTTCTATAAGGAAATTTAGACATTTATTTTACTTCTATGGCATTTGATGGACAGTCTAATTTAGATAGAACTGCTCCTCTTTTGCAATAGGAAGTGAAGCATGGGGAAAATTATATTTAGAAAATACTTTACAAATTTTATCAATGTATTGTTTCTGGTGAACAAATTACTGTCCACTTGTAACTGAAGAATTCAATACCAAGTAATTTCTTAATTTTTACGAACACTTTTAAATCAAATTTACTTTGTAACAACGATACAACATTATCAATATCATCTTGAGAATTACCAAACATTACAATGTCATCAATATATTGTATCAAAGGAACATTTTTCTTACAAATATAAACAAAATTGATCCAATTTAGTTTAACGAAATCTAAATTTTCAAGAGTGTTATCAAATTCATAATACCATTCTCTTTCACTTTGATGCAATCCGTGTATTGCCTTTTTCAAAAGACAAACATGGTTAATTTTATTCAAGCTTTCAAAATCTTGAGGCTGTCTCATATATACGCGTTCATTCAAATTAGCACATTTTATATCCAATTGACAATTAGTTCATTTTAATAGGCATACAAATAAGACAGAAAACAAACTAATAAGAGAAAAAATTACTACAGGACTAAACGTTTCATCATAAGATTCTCCCTTTTGTTGGTTATATGCCTCTATGCAACCAATCTAGCTTTGTACCTACAAATGTTGCCTTTACTATCAGTTTTAAGTGTATAAACCAGTGCTTCTCAAACTTTCAATAGTGGCGCCCCCCTTTTCGATCACACTTTTTATCGCGCCCCCCTTATACATTAATAATGTACTGAATGCAATAATAATGCACTTTGACGCTAAAGCTACAATAGACGATCTCAATTATAAACCATACAAATTAGTAACATAAGTATTAAGTTTTGTATACTACTTTTAAACAAAAAAAAATAATAGGATAATTATTATGTTATTTTTCCTTTCTCTAATTTTTAAATTGGACATATTGCAAAATTTCTAGGGCTGCTTAGAAGACAAAATATAGATATCAGCTAAATATAGAAAAATGACTCAGAGGGTCAATATCTAATCATAAGCATTCCTTATAAAAACTTTGCTTTGCAAGACAAGCTCATGGAAGTCGTTAATACTTATTAAACTTGTTCTTAATTTAGTATTAAATAATTAGTTATAAAATACTCTGTGCCGCACTGATACATTAAAAGTATACCGGCTGAAGTGCCCACTCTATGCACGAGTTCATTTATAAGAAAATAAAACATTATTGATATAATAGCTGAATTGTAAGGAGAGCAAAGCCAAGTGCTCGACAATGTTTACAAAAATGGAAAATGATTTTTTTAAAATGGTTACACAAATTATAATTAGTTTTAAGCGAATTGTAATTTTAAACTTCACAGAATTAGCATTTATAATTGATGTTAAACAGTAGCGCACACAAGAATTTTCAAGGGGGTGAGGGGGTCCGGGGTCGAAAGTCACCAATCTTGTATCAGGTTCCTTTTGATTTTGTCCGATTTTCAGGAATAAAAACAGTAAAAAACTAATTATTGAATAAATACTGATCATTAATTAATAAAAATAATCATTAATAACAAATACTTAATTAAACTTTGCGTACTATATACTTAGAATTATAATCAATCGGAAAAAATCAAGGGCTTTGGGGGATCTGGACCCCTCGGACCCCCCTTGTGTGCGCCACCGATGTTAGATAATGAACAATAATATAAAATTCGATGAAGAATAATTGTATTATTTTTAATATTTAAAGTGAAAATACTTCAACAAGTTTTAACCCGGGAGCAGGCGCGCACTCGATACGGTTGAGTGGGTTTATTGAGTCACCCCAATCCTTTTTTTATAATTATTTTATTGTACACGATACAAATCGTGATTCCAGTGAATAATTTAAGAACGTTTACATACCTACTTTCAAGGACTTTTCAATTTTTCTTTGGTAACAAATAAACAGTTTTGCCAGAATAAACGATTTCGTAATCTGTGTGTCCCACGCAACCACTTCCGGGTAAAAGTATATTCATTATGATAATATGTATGTTACTGCTAAAAAATTGTGTAAAACCTTTTCATTATGCTTTATATGTTTGAGAATAGCGCAACAGAGAAATACATTACTTACAACTTCTTTAAATGAGAAACGAACACATAAGAGAGGGGTCATAACTAACTTAGAACATCAAACAGATTACAGCTATAATGTGCAGTATTTCAAAAATAATGACAGTGATGAATTTTTATGTTCCTAAATTTTTTTCGATTCTGGTTCTCGGATCTGTTTTTCTCTGAAAGAGTAGTATGATAGGTTAAAAAAAAAGCGTAATAAAAAAATCTCTCATCATGGGATTACAGTAATAGAATAAAAGTTTTTTTATTTGGTTATAGGATCAAAGATAGCTAATTATAGGTATTGAAGTTTTTATTTTTGTGGACTTAATATCGCGCGCGCGCTTATAAATTATATCAGAGTAAAAGTGCATTTTTTTTATTATGTCTGAAAGTATTTTGTTTTAATTAATTCCAGTAAATTAATCATTTCTTAAATTTTTTATTTTCGATATGCTCGCGCCCCCAGGGGGCGCGCCCCACAGTTTGAGAAACACTGGTATAAACCCATATACATCCTATAACTTTAGAATCTTGAGAGGCGGGAACTATAATTCCCATACATCTCTTTCTTTCATTACTTTAATTTCCTTATTCATTGCATCTTGCATTTATCAGACTGGGGAGAGTTTTTAGCATCTTTAAAATGTCTAGGGATCAAAATTTCAATATTCGAAACTTCAGGATGATTAGCGTTATGATCCTTAGTTGAATTGAAGTCAAATAAACATTTATCGTATAGTATATCATTATATTTACAATATTTTTCTACATCATTAAATGACCTTAATCTAACATCTTTATGTTTAATACGATAATAAATATTATACCTTTTACCGTTTTGACGCAAGATTGCTTCGCTATAAAAAGGAATTGAACTGCATAATTTTAAATTAGATGCGTTTTCAACTGGAGCGTTTACTCTAGGGCTATCTCCAACTACAGCTTTACCCGATTCGTCATATGATGTGTTAAAAGGATTATTAAATTTAAATTCCATCTATTTCGTTTTTCTACTCATAGGGCTAGGGAAGTTTAAAATGCCGTTTAAAACTCTTTTAGATTAATCAAAAAGTACGTTGCAAGTTTTAATTAACTTCTCATCCAGTAACCAAATACGGTATCCTCCAGTTGCAGTGGCACACACAAGGGGGAGGTCCTGGGGTTTCGAACCTCCCCCCGAAAGCCCTTGTTTTTTTCCAACTGATTATAGTTCTAAGTTTATAGTACGCAAAATTTAATTAAGTATTTGCTATTAATGATTATTTTTATTAATTAATGCTAATTAATTATTCAATAATTAGTTTTTTACTGTGTTTTGTTCCCGAATATCGACAAAATCAAAAGGAGCATGATACAAGAATGGGAACTTTCAACCCCGCCCCCCCCTTGAAAAATTCCTGTGTGCACTACTGTCTAGTTGAACAAGCATAGCCAAGCATTATTCCGTGTTTTGCCCGTAAATCTAATTTGTTCCTGAGCTGCTTGGGAGTTCCCACATAAACATGGCATCCAAATACCTTAAGATTTGATAAAGTTGGCGAACGGTCAAAATAAAGCTCATGCGGGGTTTTATCTTAACTTTATGACAAATTCTATTTTTAACATAAGTAAAACAGACTAAAGCTTCTGCCCCAAAACATTTTTCAATTCCACTGCTATTAAGCATAGCCTTAACATATAATCCATAGCAGTTAAATTAAATCGTTCGGATACACCGTTTTGCTCAGGTGTGTAAGTATTTGTCCTCCCACATCTAATACCTAGTTCATTTAAGCCAGTGGTTCTCAAACTTTCACTACTGGCGACCCAATTTTCAATCATAATTTTTATCGTGCCCCCCCCCTAAAAATAATAATGCATTGAATGCAATAATAATGCACTTTGACGCTAAAGCTACAATACGATCATAATTATAAACCATACAAATTAAAAAGATAAATATTAAATTTTGTATATGTTACTTTTAAGTAATATTTTTTTTTTTTACTTTTTAGTTCGATTCACTATAAAAGCGTGTTTTTTAGTTTGTTTTAAAACTATAATTTATTTTATAGTTATTTTTACTATACACGATAAAAATCACAATTCCAGTGAATAATTTAATTAAGAGAAAATATACTTACCTACTTTCAAGGACTTTTCATTTTTTCTTAGAATATTTGAGAAAAAATCCAATAAAACTAAAGAAAATGTTCCAAATGTGCGTGTCCTCAATAAAGGACATAAATCACTGACACTTTTCGCTAACAACACAGGAACGTTATTTTCCAGCTAAACTGTCATATTTTGTTCACGTTTTTGTAGTTTTGCTGTTGTTTGATGATCTACAAATAGCATTTTGAACCTTTTCTTCCTGTGTTTTTTTGACAAGGCGAAGTGCTACATTATGGCTTCATAGTTTTCTTCATAGAGATAGATCTTTAAGCGGCATTTGAAAATTTCAAATCAACTCAAACATTTCATGTCTAACGCTTTTCTGATATTTACTTTGCTATCTTGATTAATATGCATTATTTCAATAGGTTCTTCAATTGCTTTATCAGTTTCAACTTCCTTCAATAGGGATCACAAATGCCCATTTTTTTTTAATATTCTGCTTATTTACATTTATAAACCATAATAAGTCGTACAACACAGCAATCAAAACCACAAAATTGTTCAAGGGGAAAGTGTAGCATGTTCTAAAAAATAATTGTGTAAAACGTTTTTCATTATGCATTATATGTTTCAGAATACACATGCTTATCCATATATCATAAAACTCTTTCACATGGAAAAAGATGAAACAGAAATATATTATATATATTTACAACTTCCCTAACAAGAGACGGAGGTAGTCATACCAGTAAGTTCGAAGGTCAGCCAAAGTAATATTTTAGGTTAAAAGAAATGTAATAAAAAAAATCTCTCGTCGTGCTCATATTGACCGCAAAACAAACAAAATATTTTTTTAATTTGGTTATAGGATCAAAGATGGCCAATGAGGGTTTGAAGTGGAATCTTTTATTTTTGATGATCACCAGATGATAAAAAATAAGTTATATAAGTGTAAATGTGTATTTTTTATTATGCCAGAAATCTTTTTGTTTTACTTCATTCCAAAAAATATCTTTAAGGTATCCGACTACGTTGAAAACGTCATTTTCGGACAAAAATCACATTTTCTTTTTATTGGATATTTTTAAAATTCAAACAATTATCTTTCTAAATCTGCCTTTGTTTTGTCTGTGCGATAATTAAAAAAAAAGTTACAGGTGTTTAAAATATTATTACAGCGGTGAAATTGAAACTGGAAGAGGTGAAATCGAAACCGGAAGTTGACTGCTTAACATGCTTTTTACCCATAATTTTTGCAATTTCAACCCATTATAATTTTAAAAACAATTTCTGACATTTTTTAAAACTATTTTATTGATAGGCAACAATTTCAATCTTTTAATTGAACTTTTGCGATTGGCAACATCTGTTTCTTCTGACCTCATATGTTTTTGTTTTGATTTGAATCTTTCGAATGTTGCTCGCAAATTTCTTCAAAAACCTGATTTGTTTTTGCTTTAATTGTACAATTTTTAATGGTTTCTGAACATTCTGCTTTTGATATTATCTGCTTATAAGGGTTAAAAAATGAATCAAATTAACCTCTTGAAAACGCAACTATGCTGGTGAGACATTTACAAAAACAGTGGAAGTGTTGACTTGTAATGTTCTTGACTTGAAGTGCTCAAACTTGTAATGAACGAAAACTGGGATAAGTAAAGGTATTTTCACAGAACAAAGAATGTTTTAATGGAACATTAAGAGGTAATAGAATATTTTATTTAAATTGGGAAGTGTGTTTTCAAGTTTGTGTTTCTCCAATTGTTTTCAGAACAATCTGTACCTGCATGAAGATTACATGTTTGGACTGACTTATAATGTGACTTCAAAAATGCTCCGATTAAAGTTTTATCGTCCTTTTTTCAGCTACTGAAAAGCTAAAAAAGCAAAGTGTTATTAATTTGCAACCTATTTTTAGAAGGTGAGTGATTGAAAGATATTTACCTGTGAAAAAGCTATGTGCTAAGCTGAACTGGCCTTGTATGACAAAAGGAGCATTTAGACTTTGTGAAAGAAAGTCTTGTCTGTGCTGCTACACAACGGCTAAAGATGCCATGAACGACACTGCTTTTTAAGCGAAAAGCATTATAAAATGTTTCAAAATGTCAGTTGAAGAATGTGGAATATCCGTTGACGGCAGAGACACATGGACATGCATCGCTAAGTGTGGTTTCTATAGAAACTTTATACATTGTTACACTGGGAAATTCTAGATTTGGAAATGTTATCAAAGTTTTTTAGAATTCTATAAGTCCAGTCATACATGCGTGTTCCTGCAATCATCTGGGATTTACTTCAAACATAGTGCGTACAAAATCTTTGTATGTTTTTGCACTACGAAATCTTAAAATATGTATTTCTTTTGTGATGGTGATTCCAAGGATACCTTTCTGTTAAAGATGTGTATGGTGTCAACAATGTCATCATATGAGTACATAAGATACTTCTAAGAAAGATTGAGTAATCGGAAAAGAAAATTTTTAAAAAAGGCGAGAAAAACCTCGGTGAGAAGGAAAAACTTATCAATGTTATGTTTAATAAAATTCTACACTGTTTTAGCACTAACACCAATCACGCCAAAGCTATGCTAAGTGCTACAATAGCAGTATTTTTTCACTGTTGCTCCACAGGAGAAAACCCATATATGGGCCGTGCCCGATTTGAGCTGAGAATTGGTGTGACTATCAACGAGGAAACGACACCAGAAAACAATAAACAGAAAAAAATTGTATGTATTTCTGTGAAACTTTAAAATATTGTTAAACCTGTGTACACAAAGCAGAGTGATAAGCAGTTATTATAAAATTGCCTCCACGGTAAGACACAAATAAAAATGTATCATTTAACGCCTGTTTGTGGCAAATCATTTTTGAAAGAAACTTTTATCGAGCTAAAAACATTTTCTTTGGGTACCCATATATTACCGTCATTATTTTTAAAAAGCTTTCATTGATGTGTTAGGTATTTTGAAAGCATTTGGCATAAATGCAGGGAATTATATACTGCGTGATGAGAGATTTTGTTGACATCTTTAGAGTCGGTGACTCGAAAATAACATTCTTTTGCCTTTTATAAAATCAACCAGAAAAAAAAGGAGGCCCAAAGAAAGAAAAATTTAACAAACTTCAAAGAGTGGGAGTGTTACTTATAAATCAGGAGAGTTTTAGTAATATACTTGTCATATTTTGTTTTGAAATTGATTTTATAAAGTTTAAATGCATTTTTCTCAAAACCATTTTTTTGTAAATTTCATGATATTTCAAACATGATATCTAAAACTATTAGAGATACTTGTATGAAATTTTACACAAATGTTATTATTGGTATTATCTAGAGAATGACCCACAAACTAAGAAATTGAACAATTTTTAGTTATTTTATAGTTGTATTTCTTTCTGAAAGTTACGATAATTTGATTGAATTTCCTAGTTCGCAAGCTCGACTGGCTATAACTTTTGATTCAAAAGAAGTAATTTAACACTTGTAGGTCATTCTCTAGAAATGTGTTTTAAAAATGTATTGCAGCAATATTTTATGGAAAATATAAAATATTTTAAAAAAATAGAGTGTTTGAAAAATTCCAAAATTTGATTAAAAATTTCTTTAAAAATTTTAATTTTTGCAAATTTTTATGTACATATATTATTTCTAACTGTACTTTTTATTATTGTGTATAAAAGTGAATCTAAAAATGTAAAGATATTAGGGATTTTTTGAAAACTTAAAAAAAAGTCTCCGAACGTAGTCGGATACCTTAAGCCTTTTATTTTCAATATGCTCGAGCCCTCCAGGGGGCATGCCCCACAGTTTGAGAAACACTGATTTAAGCATTTGGGAAACTTATAATGACGAAATTTCATACCATTGTCACATCGTACACTTAATATTTTACTATTCAAAACTCTTTCAGCATTGGTTTGAAAAGATTTAAAGTATTGAAAAACTTGAGATTTTTTTTAAGAGGAAAGCCGGTCACCATCCTGGAAAAATCATCAGTGATGGACAGAAAATACTTAGCTCCACCACATGATACAACAGATAAAGGATAACATACATCCATGTGTACCAACTGTAAAGGTATAGTACTTCTGATTCTACCAATATGTTTAAAAGAGACACGTTTCGTTTTAGCTAATTTACAACTTTCACAGTCTAATTTCTCATTCTTAAATTTAGGTAAACCATTCACTGCCGACACTTTATTAGTTTGGACTAAATAGTCAATATTCATATGACAAAATCGATTATGACACAGCATAATTTTTCCAGAATAATGCTTATTTCTCTCTTTTACATTATAACTTTCTTCATTGTTATACACATCTTTAACATGATATTTGGGTTTTAAGAAATACAAGTCATTGAACATTTTGGAAAAGAATATCTTCTCGTCTTTGGGTGCAAAAAACCGTAATATATCATTTTCACATTTAAAGGTACAATTTGCTTTCTCTAATAAAGGCTCTGATAACAGATTTCGTCTCAATTTAGGTGAACACATAACGTTTTTTTAAAGTAATAGAATGTTCTCTTCCATTTAACTTTATATAAGATTTAACAGTACCTGTACCTTCTATTGGAATTTATAATTCACCTACAGCTAATGACATAGTTTTAACCTCTATATTCCTCAAATGACTAAACAAATTTAAAGTATTGCATAAATGTCGCGTAGCAGCAGTATCAATAATCCAATTGAATTCTTCAGTTACTTCATTTACATGAGTCTCTGTAACAAAACTTTCGTTTTTACCTTTTTCTTCACAACAATAATTTAAATTAGATGCACTAAATTTTGAGGAATTAGGATTTAAATATTTACAATTTCTCTTTAAATGCCCTTCTTGTGTACATAAATAGCAAGGCCCTATTTTATCTTTAATTTTAGATTTCTTAAATTTAGACTTATTTGCATCCGGTTTTGGTTTAAAATTCTCAGAAACATTATGTTGTTTAAATTTACAAATAGCATAAGCACTAACAGAATTATCAGTAAATTCTACCTGACTGGAATCATTTTTTAACTGTTTCAATTGATTTTCTTCGGCACATAATTCAATCTCAATTTTATCAAGTTTAAAATCCTCATTAGGCCAATGGTACAAAATTTGCACTATACCTTGAAATTCCGGAGAAAGTGCCCTGATTGCTTGGAAAGCACAGTACATATCATTTAATGCATGTCCGACATCCTTTAATATTTCAGCCATCTTTCAAATTCTGGCTATAAATACAGCAATACTCTCAGTGTCTTGATTGAACTTGATAGAGAAAAACTCATCTATGTAATAGTCGTATAACAGATGCTCTGGAAACGGATTCAAACAAACTGTTCTTTGAGAATAATCCAAGCTTTTTTTAGATGAACTTGTAGTGGAAGATATCATAAAGTTCTGTATTGCTTGTCAATACCGTAGTACATTGTTGCTAGAGTAGTATATTGTCGCTGTTTATACTCGGACTTGTCTGACCGACAAGACGGACCTGTCACGTCTTGGTGCAGTAGTCTCATCCAAGGGTGTTTCCGTTCCTTCTATAAATGACCAGCAACCTCGTTTAATAAGGAGGCATTTCATGTTCTCCTTCCACGAGTTCCAGTTCGACTTGTTAAGTAGTTGAATACGCTCTACACCAGCAGCCTCCATATTCAAAATTTAAAAGAGGGAATTGATGACAGCCAGCTCCCGTAACAAAAACCTTTGTGAAACTAGCACTCAAAGAATTCAGATGCAGACCTTTTTTAGAAACGCTAAATCTTCAGGAATCAGGTCACATCAAAAGACGGAACAGCACTGTTGGTTTCCTTCCAAATGTGCACCGTTAATGAGTCACACAGCCAGGTTACTACTGCGTTGGTCGGTTAAATGTGTCAACATCTGGGCCCATAACCTTTTCTGTTACCTGAAATTTGAAGGTAGCGTGTGGTTTGACTCTGTAGGGAAGCACGCAGTAGTTGAATTTTTAAGTATATTAAAATATTTCCAAATCGCGAGGTGTAGACTATCACTTGGTGTATAAATAAAAAACGATAACATAACTTAAATGCAATTTCCAACAACTAATCTAAAGTCTTCTGTCTTGGTATGATACATCTCTGGAATTCACCTGATTTCATAAATAAAAATACATACATAAAACTAACCGCCTCTGAAGTCAGGACCAATGAAAAACGATCACGAATTGCAATGACGTCAAATATGGTTAGAGGTTAACACAGATAAATCTGTATGACGAAGGAGCAAAGACCCACACATTTACAATGGTAATGAATGCTCACTGACATATACGAAATTGACATACAGAGAACAACTGTTTTCTTTTCGGCAATTTCTAGTTTCTAATCGGAAAAATCCTTCCAAAAGCAGCTAGAACAGGTTCAAAGAAATTGCGAGTGTCCTATTTCGTACTTTAAAGATCAAGTTATCGTTGTTCAATAGAACACCTAGTTAAATTGTAGAATTCAATAATTTTATGTACTTTAACTGACTTTGCTAGTTATTTCATGAAATACCTAGTTATTCTCTATGAAATAACGGATTTAACACTTTAAAGGTAAGACACGCACGCATTTATGTATATATATATATATATATATATGTGTGTGTGTGTGTGTGTGTGTGTGTGTGTGTGTGTGTGTGTGTGTGTGTGTGTGTGTGTGTGTGTCATGCATTGTAGTAGCGTTGGCTGATGTTAGTTGTCATATCTGGGTTTTTGAAAACATCTTTAGATTTGAGTTTCATCTTTTATTTTGAAGCACGCATAGCGTAACTGGTCAAACACTTTATATTTTACATCTATTCGTTAAAAACACGTAAGCAGATACGTATAACAGAAGCGACATCTTGACGGATACAACACAAAGACACATAGTTGCAGTTATTTACATTTTTACATGATGAATTCAAGCAGACAAAAGAGAGCGATTACACCAGATTTTTGCTTTTATATCAACAGTGGTTATTATCTAATAGTTGTTCTGATTGGCTAGAATGGGCGGAACAGGGATTTCGGACTAGCCGATTACGAGTACGCTGTTATTTTTAAACCAAAGATTTAAAGTTATTTTAAAATTTAGTACAAAGAATTAATTAATAAAGAGGTACGATAGGGAATTATTACATATATATATATATATATATATATATATATATATATATATATATATATAATACAGATAAAAAGTAACAGCTCTGAAGCAAATTTTGTGGATATAGAATATAAATTAATAGATAATGTTACAGTTACTAATATAGGGTGTTTTTTTAGAGGTTAGAACTTTAAATTGCAATAAAACGACGATGTATTATTGGATTGTCATGAATTTTTTTTATTCGAAAGATAATCTTGTGGCATTACATTTTAAATATGATTTCTGGCATATGACTACCACGGCTGGCTCGGATGTAATCCAATCTGGATGTCCAATTTTCGATGACTTTTTCCAACATTTGTGACCATATATCGGCAATAACACGGCGAATGTTGTCTTCCAAATGGTCAGGCGTTTGTGGCTGATCCGCATAGACTTTACATAACTCCACAGAAAGTAGCTTAGCGGTGTTAAATCACAAGATCTTGGAGGCCAATTCACAGGTCCAAAACGTGAAATTAGGCTGTCACCAAACGTGTCTTTCAATAAATCGATTGTGGCACGAGCTGTGTGGCATGTTGCGCCGTCTTGTTGGAACCACAGCTCCTGGACATCATGATTGTTCAATTCAGAAATGAAAAGTATAGTAATAATGGCTCTATACCGATCACCATTGACTATAACGTTGTGGCCTTCATCGTTTTTGAAGAAATACGGACCAATGATTCCACCAGCCCATAAAGCGCACCAAACAGTCAGTTTTTCAGGATGTAACGGTGTTTCGACATACACTTGTGGATTAGCTTCAGTCCAAATGCGGCGGTTTTGTTTGTTGATATAGCCATTCAACCAGAAGTGCGCTTCATCGCTAAACAAAATTCGCTTATGAAAATCGGGAACAACGGCAATCTCGTTTTGGGCCCATTCGACGAATCTACGCCTTGCTTGATGATCGTTTTGATGAATTGCCAAACCAAACTGAGAATAAATCACTTGACAGCTGTTAAATCGGTTATCATCTTGGAAAGTAATGCCAACTTAAACTTCTATACCTGGAAAAAACACTCTTTATTTATTATAAAAGAGAGATACAGAAAAATATTAATTCAATATTATGAAAGTAATTCATTGGGAGAATAGTGTTGTTGGCGCCTTCTAACGGAATTGGCGACTTCAGGGTTGCCAGAAAAAACATATGTAACGCGATGGAAGAGAGCAGAACGCGAATGTAACTGATCGAACTAAAGTGAAAGGCATGATGCTTTGGCAGTGCACTTTAAGCGAAAATTATTCTTAACCCTGTAAATAGTTAAATAGTTCTTAAATGTTGGTGTGTGTGTGTAGTGTAGAGCTGTGAAGTAATGTTTAATTATCAATAAACTTATTTGTATACCAAGGGCTCTTCATTTATCAGATTGAAAATATAAATCAACAATACAGTCCTCTTGCTCTCTATTGAATTCTCGATCATTAGATGGTCCGACTCCCCTGAGTTGTTCTAGCTTAATTATGGATACAACGAGTCAATTATTTAACTATCGTATTGAAGTAGCCCTGGTTAATTAATCATTCACAGTTCTCACCACACCATATCGATAAGCGGTTCCTGAACGAGGAATATAATCGTAATTCGGTTCCTGAACGAAGGAAAAATAACCAAATCGATTCCTGAACGAGGAATAAATTGTGTAACAAAAATGATCATCGTTGAACTTAATCGTAAAAAAAAACGACCTTTCGAAATAAAGTTTCGAAGGTAAAAAATTTCATTAATATTTTTCAACCAACGGACAGTACGAAGGATTACATCACCTTAAAATCGAAACTGGACAATATAAAAAGTATTATCAAAGAATTGGACATTCTTCAAAACGACTATTGTGCCCTTCCGGATAAAATCAATTTAAATGACGCATTGGATTCTTTAAGCGATTTACAAGATGAGGCTGAAGAAACCAAGGTAAGTCTTCTTGTGCTTTTATCCAATTATGAAAGTAAAATTGAAACTGTAAATAATACTTCAAAGAATACTCATGTTAAATTGCCTGATCTGCCATTGCCAATCTTTAGTGGCAAGTTCAAGAATTCGAACAATTTAAATTACAGTTTATGAATCTAATCGGAAATAATCCGTCTTTAAACGAGGTACAGAAACTTTGTTATCTCAAAGGAGCACTTAAAAATGAAGCGTCACTAATTCAGAGTGATCAAGATACTTTTGATTCACTATTGAAGGCCTTGGAAGTCCGGTATGAAAATACAAGAGCTTTAGTAGACATTCATATAGCAGAAATTCTTTCTATAAATAAACTTAACAGCGAAAATCCATCTCAAATTCAATCAATCATAGATAAAGTAAGAAATCATTTGAGATCTTTAAAAATTTAAATTTCGAATCGAATCCTTTGTCTGATGCAATTATATTGCATGTCTTAAGCAACAAAGTCGATAAAGAATCTCAGCGATTATTTCATTTAAGTTTAACTACTACTAAAGTACCTAGCTTAGATGAATTTATTTCCTTTTTTGGAACTAAGATGCATTCAGTTAGAAGCAGTCATTAAACCTCCCGAAATCGTGGCGAAAAATGTTCCAATAAAAAATAAACCAACTCCCGGTTTAATTAATCCGCGATGGAAACCGTTTCTGACTAAAGAAAAATTAAAACCAACCACTTCCGTTGAATCTATCCAAGGCCAAAGGGAAAGTTTGATTTGTCATAAAGAAAATAAGCATCCGATATTTAATTGTGAATCATTTTTAAATTATTCTCCTTTAGAAAGGTATAAACTATGTAAAAAGAATAACATTTGCACGAACTGCCTTAATTACCACCCTGATAAAAAATGTGTGTCGACATCCCGTTGCAAGATATGTAATAAATTTCATAATACTAAACTACATCGAGAGAAGGAAAATGATAGTTTAATTGCCTCTTCACCCACGCCAGGCGAAGCATCCAAGGTCAATCCCGAGCAATGTTTTGCAACGAACGCAGATGAATCACCGCGAGTTAAATATATGCTGAGCACAGCAATCATATACATAAATAATATTCCAGTAAGAATAATTCTGGATAGTTTTTCAGAAATAAATTTGATCGATTCAAATAGTGCAACTACATTGGGATTTTTTAAAGAGAACCAAAATAAATTCAACGGTTTCTGGCTTTATAACGGCCTTGCTCAAAAGATAAACTATTCTGTAAGTGCTAATATTTCGAATAGAGATGGTTCTTTCAATCAACACTTGGAAGTTTCTCGTTGTTCCAAATATATCATCATTTACCCCGTCGTGTACGTTAGACATAACAAAAATTTCTTTTCCAAAGCACATTGAGTTAGCGGATCCTTCTTTTTACATACCGTCGAAGGTTTCAATGCTCTTAGACGCGCAAGTGTTTTTCAAAATTATTAAGGCAGATCAGATAAAAATAAATGATTCAGTAACTTTGCAAAATTCCGTTTTTAATTACATTGTCTCTGGAGGGCTCCCGGCAGTCGATGATAAACAGCAGTGTTTTCTTCTTTCTGAACAAGAAGGTTTAGAAAGTTTAATTTCTAAATTTTGGCAGTTAGAATCGATTGAAGATGAACCTCGAAATCTAAATTCACAAGCCAAGTTTTGTGAAGAACATTTCGTAAATATTCATCGGAGAGATGAATCGGGACAATACATTGTCCAGATGGCCTTTTTAAAGGAGCCTAGTTGTCTTGGCGAATCCAAACAAACGGCTGTCCGTCGATTAAATTAGTTATGGCGAAAATTAGATGCCAATCCAAATCTTAAACAGTTATATCGAGACTTTATCCATGAATATTTGGATATGGGACATATGGAGCAATTATTCGATGAATCTGAACCGACAGTTTCATATTATATGCCGCATCATGGTGTATTACGTCTCGACTCCAAATCCACACCGCTTAGAACTGTTTTCGACGCATCATGTTCTACTTCGACTGGCGAGTCATTGAACTCTATTTTGGCAAATGGAGGAGTCATTCAAGATGATTTATTCGTGATATTATTGAGATTCAGAAAAAATAAAATCGCTTTGACTTCAGATATTAAAAATGTTTCGCATGATATTCATAGATGAATCTCAGAGAGACTTGTTGCGAATTGTATGGAAGGACAGTATTGACGACTCTATCAAAACGTACCGAATGAATAGAGTAGTGTACGGTACAACATGTGCTCCCTTTCTTGCACAACGAGTGCTTAAGCAATTAGTTACGGATGATGGGCATAAATATCCGTTAGCGGCCTCAGCTGTGAGTGCTGATATTTTCATGGATGATCTTATCAGTGGCTGTTCGAGCATTTCTTCAGCAAAGCAACTTAAACAGGAACTTATATCCCTCTTCAGTGGAGCTGGCATGCAGTTGCATAAATGGTCCTCCAACTGCATTGAATTGCTTTCTAATTTCGATGTTTCCGGTGGAGATGTTTCTCTCATAATTCCTGATGAAACTAAAGCCTTAGGACTTTTGTGGAGACCTCAAAAGGACACTTTAGCATTTTCGGTGTCTTCTATTGCAGATGTCTCTGATTCCTGTACAATTACAAAAAGGTCAGTCCTATCAACCACAGCTAAGATTTTTGATCCATTAGGTCTTATTTCGCCTGTAGTTACGAAGGCGAAACTGGTGATGCAAGAATTATGGAGATTAAAATTGGACTGAAAAGATTCCTTGCCAATACATTTGGAAACGCAGTGGAAAAGATTTGTGAAGTCTAGCTGCAATTAACAACTTGAACATTCCACGATATATTTTATTGGACGATGTACTGAGAATAGAGCTCCATGGGTACTGCGACAGTTCTTTAAGAGCCTACGGTGCTGCAATTTATGTAAAGTGTCTTCATAATTCGGGAACTGTATCTACAAATGTATTGTGCTCCAAATCAAGAGTTGCACCTTTGAAGTCGGTAACGATTCCCCGGCTTGAGTTGTGTGCAGCAGTGCTTCTTGCTAAGTTAATACGAAAGACCATCAAATCGATGAAAATTTCCTTCAACGATATTGTGCTGTTGACTGATTCAACCATAGTCCTTGCATGGATAAAAAAGGACCCTTCAGTTATCAAGCCCTTTGTAAAAAATCGAGTCAGTGTAATTCAACATCTAACCGAGGTGAGCTCCTGGAAACATGTCCAATCGCAAGAAAATCCCGCGGATATTATATCCAGAGGGATTGATCCTGATAAAATTCAAGATAGTGTATTGTGGTGGTATGGTTCATCGGGTTTGCAAGCAACCCAGTGGTGTCTACTTGTGATGTCAGTGAAATCAACGATAATGGTTTATATTTACGTGAGTTTAAAAAATCCGATCCAGTGTGTCTTGTAACACAAAATGTGGAATTACTCCCAATCATCAATAAGTGCTCATCTTTTGTGAAACTGAAAAGAATTCTTGAATGGTGTCTACGGTTTAAAGAAAATGCAAGAAACCATTCCTCGCAAAGAACCATTGGCAGTCTAACTGCAACTGAATTATCTCGAGCTTCAATTTGCCTTATCAGAAATGTTCAATCAGTGCACTTTCCTTTAGAAATCCAGTGTCTTCTTAAGGGTAAACAAATACCCAATTCAAGTAGTGTACTAAATTTGTCCCCTTTCTTAGATGAGAACAGCATCCTTCGTGTTGGAGGAAGACATAAACACTCCAACTTAACTGTCAATCAAAAACATCCCATGCTTATTCCAAACAAAGGTCATATTTCTAATTTGTTGATTAATTATTATCATGTTTTACATTTTCATACAGGTGTTGAATCAACTATAGCTAACATCAGGTCAGAGTTTTGGATAATTAATTGTAGAAACCAGGTAAGAAAGATTTTGAAAAATTGTATTTCTTGTTTAAAGGTAAATGCAAGGGCAAAAAATCAAGTTATGGCAGATTTGCCCAGTGACCGAGTTAATGTATCAAGGGTATTCGGCAAGGTCGGTTTTGATTATGCCGGTCCTTTCTTTATTAAATTGTATCCAGGTAAATTCAAGAAATCATATAAATGTTATGTATGTATTTTTATTTGCTTCACTGTAAAGGCAATTCACCTAGAAATAGTTACCAATTGTTCTACTGATGCTTTTCTTGGTGCATTAAAACGTTTCATTTCGCGTCGGGGAAAACCCCACGATATCTTTAGTGATAACGGTACAAACTTTGTAGGTGCTAACAATGAATTAAAAAAGATATAGCAAAATCTATTCATTAAGGAAGGTAAGGAAACAATTAAAAACTTCATAGCGTCTGAAGGCATAGTTTGGCACTTGAATCCGCCTGCTACTCCCCATTTCGGTATTTTATGGGAGGCAGGTATTAAATCTCTCAAATCTCACCTAAAACGAGTTATAGGTAACACAATACTAACTTATGAAGAATTTGTTACACTTGTAACCCAAGTGGAATCAGTTTTAAACTCAAGAGCCTTAACCAAAATTTCTAGCGATCCAAACGATTCTATTCTTACTCCAGCTCATTTTTTGGTTGGAACTTCCTTAACTGCTTTGCCTGAACCCGACCTTACAAATACACCAATCAATCGACTAAATAGATGGCAATTGGTGCAAAAATTAACAAAAACATTTTGGAAAAAATGGTCAAATGACTATCTAAACCGGCTACAATCAAGAGTAAAATGGCAAAGGGGTGAGCAACAATTTAAGGAAAATGAATTAGTGCTAGTTAAAGATAAAGATTTTTCAAAATTACTTAATTGGAATCTTGCAAAAATTATCAAAGTGCACCCAGGTAAAGATAATATTATAAGAGTTGTGACTTTAAAAACAAATAAAGGCACCTACCAACGCCCAGTCAATAAATTGGTAAAATTGCCAATCTATGAATAACGATATATATATTATTGTGTATTGCATAATTGTATTTGTGTATTATATTCATTAGCATATATTGCATTTACGTATTGTATTATATTAATTATTGAAATTGTTTATCAGTATTTTGTATATATTTCATATATTAGTATGTAAAAATGTATGCAAATTGGCAATTAAACATTGCAACGGGGCCCAGGATGTTGGCGCCTTCTAACGGAATTGGCGACTTCAGCAGAACGCGAATGTAACTGATCGAACTAAGGTGAAAGGCATGATGCTTTGGCAGTGCGCTTTAAAAAATTATTCTTAACCCCCTGTAAATAGTTAAATAGTTCTTAAATGTTGGTGTGTGTGTGTAGTGTAGAGCTGTGAAGTAATGTTTAATTATCAATAAACTTATTTGTATACCAAGGGCTCATCATTTATCAGATTGAAAATATAAATCAACAATACAGTCATCTTGCTCTCTATTGAATTCTCGATCAAGTGTACATGTTTTTATATTCAAAAATATAGTTATTAATTATATACAACACAATAAAATTCTAATTTCAAAAAAGCTAGATAAAATGAAAAAACTTTAAATATTTTAGTAAATATTGCTAAATTTAAATCTACCCAATTAGTTTTAATAATAGTTATTTGAATAAAGAAACTCTAAATCGCAAGGGTTAAAATTCCTTAGAACATTGATAGTTTATTATTATAAATTTATCTTTTCCCTAGATATAGTTACCTCGATTTTGTTATATTAGATAAAATTACTTATTATTATTTTTAATTCATGTATAATCCTAGTGTCCTTAAATTAATGGTAGTACATGTATACAGTCTTTTTAATCTTTTATTTCTATTATTTTCATTCTTTTGCCAAGTGCTATCCATGCCATTCTCATGCTTTGGATTTGTGTCCAGAATCTGGCAATAAATTTAGCGTGGGCTCTGTAGTTTTGAGTGCAATTTTTAAGCAAGTTACATTTTTCTTGTAATGGATTTAGATATAATATCCATTATTTTCAATAGGTTTTTGCTCAGTATTATTAACATAAATTAAGAAGGTTGACAGGCCACAAAACATGCTAAACCCTTATTTTATATAAATTATTTTATATATAAGAGCTGTCCTAATTCAGCAAAGTTTATAATACTGTAGCATCCATATTTTTATTTTTTAAACTCTATTATATTTTTAATTTCTCATATATCTTTTCTAAATTCTTATGTTTGGTTACCTTGCAATCTCAATTTTTTTCTGTTTTCATTTCTGAATGTTCATGTCTCTTTAGTTGAGAATTTTGACTATATATATATATCTATATAAATAAAAGTGTAATGTGTGTTTGTTCAAAGACGAGAGCATTTAGTAATTTTATAACCATCAAGGGGCTATTAATTAGAAAACTGCAAACGAATAAAAATTTTTAAAAAATAATTTTTAGTGTAATACTCTTTTCACATTAAGTTCACATTGAGGAAAGTAGGGGTAAATTTCCTTTCTGCTTGGCCAATGGATTCAATTCATGACAGTCACTTATTAAAAACATATAGGTGATCTGTATTGAATTAAAAACAAATATCAAACTAACTGTACTTGTTGTTCTATTTGTAAAACTTGGGTACAATTTCAAATTTTATAATTGAATAAAAACGTTCAAATGTTATAAAAAACGAATGTCTTCAAAATATTTTAAAATTTAAAAAAATTATATTTTATGCATGTATTTTTAAATAAAATACATTTTGTCTAACTATGCACATTATTGTTGATGAAAAAGTTGTATTTTTTAAGAGAAATTTTCTAGATCAAAAGTTGGCAGCAACGAAGCGCATGAACCGATTAGCTGGAAACACATGGTAGCTTATATGGTGTGGCAATGAAGTCACATGAGTTTTTGAACTGATTGACTTAAAACACGTGGTTATGATTATCATGTGACTATGGCGTCACATGAATTAAGGTCATTCATTGTTATTTGATTGAATAGGATACTAAACAAATTATTGTTGAGTGCCTCACCGCTTGTAAGAAATTGTAATCGCTTCGTAAAAGCAGCGAAATGAAATTATAATAGGTTGGGCGTGCCCACGCTAGACATTAGGGAGTGTAACCAGATGGTCATGGGCTTTTAGAATAAACTGAGTGAGAAAAACTACAGTCCATTCTTAAATATGAATTTATTTTATTTAAATAGAGATGTCATTGAAACAAAACATTTATGTGTGTTTCAGATATTATTTTTTATACATATTAATATCGTAGCAAATATATATAATAATGAAATGTAAGAAAATGTTAATATAAGATGTTATAAGAAATGTTATTATAACATGTTATAAGAAATGTTATTTTAACATGTTATAAGAATTGTTTCCAAATGTTATCATAAGAAACTAAACAGTTCATGTGAATACTTCCTTCAATAATGATAAAATTTCCTTTTAACTCATTCGACTTCATTAGATCCACAAACTATTTCAATACAGAGGAGTATATAACCATATGTGTGTTAAAAACAAATTTGAAACAATAATATTCATTGGAGAAATCAGTGAAAACGCATTAACTTTTCAAAAGCGATTCTGTTTCATTTTTCGAATCTGGAATTTTCCCATCTGATACGATTGATGACTATATTTTTCCTTAGCTAAGGAAGAAACTTCGAATACCTTGTAAGTGCATTTTCTATTTTGAAAAAATAACTGTTTTGATTTGTTATTTTCTTTTAGAGAACTCTAGAGATTTTTAAAGAGCAATATGAAAATTTCAGAGAAGATAACACTAGTTCATTTTATTTACCTTTGGTTGAATGCAGGAATAAAAAGAGAAATAAGTTTATTTTTTCTATTTTCATCAAAGGTCTCTTTTATATTCGAGCTCTTTATGGTCTTGATAGAGCTGAAATGTGCTGAAAACGGATATTTTGATGTATTTTATGGGAAAATTAAATGTTCTTTTTTGAAGAGTTTGAATTTTTTTATTACATCTAGATACTGATAAGGGAGTCTTTGATATACCTTTTCAGGTTTCCGTAGCTAAAGAAATACGGAGAATGATACATAGAAAAAGCATGAACAAGGTTTTTTATACACGCTTTTATAAGTTTCACTTGTATGTAATGGAATCTTTGAACTGGATTTTTACAAACTTTAAAAGGTCAGATTAATTCGAATTTTTGCACACTTGTCCAGGACCGATGACGATACAATAATTTCATAATTTTGTTCCATATCCTAAATCGAATAATTAGGAATAGGATTTATAGACTTGGCGACTAATTTCATATACTACTTCCACATTTGGCAAATTATTGCATAAACCATTTTCAGATTTGACGACTAAGCGATTACGGTGCAACTCTAAAACCGCAAGAGTCATGCATCTAGAAAAAAATATTTTATAATCTAACCTTTAAGTATTTATTTTTAAAATTTTTATAAAGCAATATGCGTTTAGAAGTGATGATACGAATTAGCATTATAGCAATAAGTTTAAAAGGTGTTAAACGTATTTTATAACTGCTAAATACTTTTTTATTTTGATAAAGCAATACGTTTGGAGGGGATGATAACAATAAACATTATAGAAATACGTTTAAAAAGGGATAATACGATTGACATTTAATATTTCTTCTTTACACACTTTTATTAGTTAAACATCTATTTATAGAGATGGAATCTTTGAAATATAATGATACAGGACTCATCCCAAGCCCCGTAGGCGGAGAGAATAAATACCCTTTAGACTAGTTAATTAATATCCATTGAAGTGCAAGACTAATTCTAGCAGCCACGTAATTTCAATTCCAAATATCAAACTCAAGGATAAATTTAACAAACGATAAATGATAGCTTTAAAAACTGAAAAAACAGACTTTTATTGTTGATCGAACAAAAAATGAAAATTAACTTATAGTTTAAAAAAAAACTGAAAAAAAAGGCTTTTATAGTGTGTGTGTATGTGTGTGTGAATCGAACTAAAATGTAAAAAAAAAAGTCTTAATATAAGAATAAAATGATTAACGAGAAAATTAATGTCATTGTGGGTGTTGTTGTGGTTGTTTCTAATGCCACTTGTCTGACGTAGTCAGATCGAGGCCCACGAAATTCATCGTGGCAAGGGGCTAGAAATACGCCTGTCGTTGGCTATAAGCGCCAAACAGGTGACAGTATGAATTAGCTCGGCGAAATTCCCCGAAGGGACGATAGATGGCGACACCACCTATCTCCACCTCCACAATTTTTCCATGGAACTGAAAGGGAGAGAAATATTCTCCAGTCCCCTGTGCTCGTGACTCAGCCCACAAGACTTCGGACCCACTGATTTAACGAGCACATAAAACGTGTGTACTCGGAGGGTATTTGGTGGCATTGGGCATCGAACAATCGGGCAATCGGATTGTTTTGTACTACATTTTTACACTAATTCAGCATTTCGGAATAGAACTAGTAAGAAGTTATAGCTATTAATATAGAGCAACCCCTGCATTTACCCCAGCAACATTAATTTTCTCGTTAATTATTTTATTCTTACATTATGATACATTTTTTTTTACTTCTTAGTACGATTTACACTATAAAAGCGTGTATTTTGTGTTTTTTTTAAACTATAATTCATTTGTTCTTTCAATACCAGTAATTGTTGCTTGATTGATTCGTCTATGAAATTTATTTTGGATAAGGTAATCGGACTATTGATACATGCGTGATATATTTTACTAGTAATGAATGTAACAAATTAACAAATGTTGTTTTAAAGAAATATATCTTTATTTGGAGAAAAAACATATTTAGTTTCAAAAATGTTTCAACTGATCATTTTACAAGCATTATTTAACCTAGTATAGAAATGGCAAACGATTTAAAGAAATGTTTTACTTATCAGACGATTCAATGAAATATTTTACAATAAAGCTTATTTTATTGTTAAAAATTTCAGAATAACATTTTTTTAAATAAAATTTGATTGCACTTTATCTTTAAGGCATCGTACTTTTTGCGACAACTAATATAAAAAATGTTACAAGAAATGTGTCTTTAATTTTCTTTTTTTTTGTTTGGTTCTAAGCAAAAAAATTCAATAATTGCAAAAAATAACTGTATTTTTTCAAGAAAATTGGCAGTTTTAGGTTTAATTAAGGGGACTTGGCACCCTTTGAGCAAACTTCTTTATTTACGTATTTAAAAATTATATTTTAGCATTTTACACAATGTTTCCATTAAAGAAAATGTTACCAGATGAAAATTTTCATATATTATTCACACAATTTTAAAAATTTTAATTTTTTGAAGAAAATTGGGAAAATTTTAAAATCCTACTCCTTTTGTAAAAATTAATTTTTTGACCTGAATTTTTTATAATACTCTTATGGATGATCTAAACAACTTTAGGGATCGATTTTAGAATAACTTCATTCGTTTTTGAGAAAACAAATAAAATGTTGATATACAGGCTAAAAATCAGCAAAAAAGCCAACATGTCTTATATTTATTTTTTTTAGAAAAAGTATTCAGTTTATAGCAAAACGGATGCCTAATTTTCTTACATGCTTTATTTTCAACACGCAAGAAAAAAATGGAAGTGATTGGTAAATAATTGTCGAAGGAGTAGCATTTTGAATGCACTAAGGTTTCGAAAAACACAAACTGAGAATAACCACTTTAAAGTTTATAATTCTGAAAAAATAATTATTATAAGCTTAATTAAACTTAAAATACCACTTTAATATATTACTTATACGTTTTTCTTTAAAATAATTGCATTTTCATATTTTTTCAACCCACACATTTTTATAAATGATCAACTTTTAGAGAGTACTAATTGCCCATGAAAATTCAAGAAAAATGTTAAAAAAATTTTTTTTTCTGTCACGACAGAAAATTTAGCTGTTTTTCTTCTTATAATATTAAAGTTTACATTTGTATGAAAAATATATCAGGAAGAAGAACTGAAATTATAAAATTATTAATATAAAATGCCTTAATTTTAAAATTTTACATGCACACATTTCACAAGGAAGAAAAATTACATTATTGTATTACCTCGGAAATATTCTGCTTTTTATACTACACACTCTTTTTTATAGTTATTATTTCTATTTCTAAAATAGATTTTTTTTATCATAAAGCATTTTTTAGCTTTTTTTTCTAAAAAGGGGGCGTGGCTGAATTGCCTAATTTGTTTTCAATTGAAGTTTTAGTCAACTTCTAATTTCTGACATGCACAAGTGATATATCAATCGAAAGATAATAATACAAGGAATAAGATTAAATTAAAATAAAAAAAAACGATAGGTTTGTGATTTTTAGGGCACCAAGTCTTCTTAAGACTTTATTTATAGATCTGAGCAAGCGTAAAAGAAAAATTTAGAACTTTAGTTTTACAGCAGTAAACTACGCAATCATATTAGTCATTGGATTAAAGGTTAAAAAAAGTGTTACAAAATGCAAATCTTTCAAAAACTTCATATTTATAGTCATGAAAATCATTTGTAAGAAAGATAAATATACATTTTTTGTTTATTAATACATAGCTTACAATGTATACAGAACAGTATTTTACA
Source organism: Trichonephila clavipes (assembly GCA_019973935.1). NCBI lineage: Eukaryota > Metazoa > Arthropoda > Arachnida > Araneae > Nephilidae > Trichonephila > Trichonephila clavipes. The sequence goes on along the minus strand of BMAU01017002.1, from coordinate 375,655 downwards.
ATAAGATAAAATTTTCGGAAATTATCTCAAGAACCTTTTGACATTTAATATTCATATTGGTGCAAAATGCAACAAAAATCAGTTATTAAGAAAAAGAAATGCTTATTAAAGTTTAATATCCAAGTTAAAACAAATATAATACACTCAATACCATAAAAATTTCGAACTAAGAGCTAGTTGTCTTACCACATAAGGTGTAGACGTTGGTGAAGGTATGTTGTTACCAAATCAAGCAAAATTATCTTTTAATGTAGAAAAAATTTCAAATGAATGCATGATTATGTACCATGTTGGACTGCCTCTAGTATGAATGAATGATGTGATGATGTAGGGCATTGAAACATTCAAGTTCTTTAAAATGACCAGTGACATCTCATTCCACAATTGTTCTAAACTAGCTTCTAGATGGTCCAAACACTTAGTATGTCCAATTTGTTGTCTTAAATGACAGACATGGCAAATCTGGAGATCCAGTAGGTGAGGAAAGGGGAAAATAGAGCAGAAGCAGTCATGAAAAATCCTGGTTGTGTGTGGGCGAGTATTGTCCTCTTAAAAAACGGCTACTGAGAGTTCTGCTATCAGCGAACCGAATGTACCTCTGGGTCGTCATGATGTCGTGGATCAATATTCTAGGCGGCCGTGTGTCGTATTCAATGACACCTTATACAATCCCGCCAGTTGTGCGAACGGTGCGTTACACTACAGCAAAGGTAAGATTGGGGCGTTCGCCACAAGGATTTACATGATTGTCATGACTCAGCTCATATTGAATCTGGTATCGCCATTCAAGAAGACCTGTTTCCATTCAGTTACAGTCCAAACACTTCGAGCGCGACACCACTCCAAACGGAAGTAACGATGAGTGTGTGTAATTAGCAGTACCCGTAATGGGTGTCAATCCAAGGAGAACGAAGTTCAATGCAGTTACGCAATGTACAACCACCCTCCATGTCTAATCATTTAAATACTGCCTGAGACGTACCTTCATGCCAAGCTTCGTAACAACCCGACACTTACTCCTTAATGCAGTGTTTCTCAAACTGTGGGGCGCGCCCCCAGGGGGGGTGCGATAACCTTACGAGGGGGCGCGAGCATATCGAAAATAAAATATTTTAAAAATAATTAATTTACTGGAATGAATTAAAACAAAATACTTTCAGACATAATAAAAATGCACTTTTATTCTAATATAAGTTATAGGCGATATTAAATCATCAAAAAAAAAACTTCTTCAATACTTAATTAGCTATCTTTGATCCTATAACCAAATAAAAAATATTTTATTTAATTTGCTGTAATCCCATGATGAGAGAGTTTTTATTACGTTTTCTTTTTTAAAACTAACATTCTACTCTTTGAGAGAAAAAACAGATCCCAGATCCAGAATCGAAAAAATTTAGGAACATAAAAAATTCATCACTTTCATTATTTTTGAAATACTACACATTATAGCTGTAATTTGTTTGACCTTCTAAGTTATTGGTACAGTTAGTTATGACCCCTATCTTATGTGTTTATTTCTCATTTAAGGAAGTTGTAAATAATGTATTTCTCTGTTGCGCCTTTCTCCATGCAAAACAGTTTTATGATATTTGGAAAATCACGGAGAGCACACACACTCACACTTTGATGGATTACTTGGCCAAGACTAACACCAAGATGAGTATTTTCAAACACATAAAGCATAACCAAAAATGTTTGACACAATTTTTTTGGCAGTAACATCCATATTATCATAATACATTTTTTCCGGGAAGTGTGGTCGCGCGGGACACACAGATCACGAAATCGTTCAATCTGGCAAAACTGTTTATTGGTTTCCAAAGAAAAATTGAAAAGTCCTTGAAAGTAGGTAAGTTTACTTTCTCTTAATTAAATTATTCTTTGGAATAACGATTTGTATCGTGTACAATAAAATAATTATAAAAAAAAAAGGATTGGGGTGACTCAATAATCCCGCTCAACCGTATCGAGTGCGCGCCAGCTCCCAGGTTAAAACATGTTGAAGTCTTTTTGCTTTAAATATTAAAAATATCACAATTATTCGTCATTGGAATTTTATATTATTGTTCAATATTTAACATCAATTATAAATGCTAATTATGTGAGGCATAAAATTAAAATTCGCTTAAAACTAATTATAATTTGAGCAATCATTTAAAAAAATCATTTTACATTTTTGTAAATATTGTCGCGCACTTGGTTTTACTCTCCTTACAATACAGCTATTATATCGAGAATGTTTTATTTTCTTATAAATGAACTCCTGCAAAGAGCGGGTACTTCGGCCGGAGTACTCTTAATGTATCAGTGTTGCACAGAGTAATTTGTAACTAATTAATTAATACCAAATTAAGAACAAGTTCAATAAGTATTAACGACTTCCATGGGCTTGTCTTGCAAAGCAAAGTTTTTTTAAGGAATGCTTCTGATTAGAAATTGACCCTCTGCGTTATTTTTCTATGTGTTTAGCAGATATCCATATTTTGTCTTCTAAGCAGTCATTGCATTTTGCAATATGTTCAATTTAAAAATTAGAGAAAGGAAAAATAACATAATAATTATCCTATTACTTAATTTATTTTTTTGCTTAAAAGTAGTATTCAAAATTTAATACTCATGTTATTAATTTGTATGGTTTATAATTAAGATCTCTTATTGTAGCTTTAGCGTCAAAGTGCATTATTATTGCATTTAGTGCATTATTAATGTATAAGGGGGGGCGCGATAAAAATTGTGATTGAAAAGGGGGGCGCCAGTATTGAAAGTTTGAGAAGCACTGCCTTAATGCACAAATTTTTATGACAATTAATGCACTAAAATGGTCTAAAATTCCTATATATCAAAATAATTAATCAGTTTAAAGCACATGTCATTTTTGTATATTTAATCAAACTGCTGTATTTTTATTTTTGTCTTAATTGTAAAGAGTATTTTTTTTCCAGGTGTAGAAGTTTAAGTTGGCATTACTTTCCACGATGGCGACCGATTTAACACCTGTCAAATGATTTATTCTCAGTTTGGTTTGGCAATTCATCAAAACGATCCTCAAGCCAGGCGTTGATTCGTCGAATGGGCCCAAAACGAGATAGCCGTTGGTCCCGATTTTCATAATCGAATTTTGTTTAGCGATGAAGCGCACTTCTGGTTGAATGGCTACGTCAACAAACAAAACTGCTGCATTTGGAGTGAAGCTAATCCACAAGTGTATGTCGAAACACCGTTACATCCAGAAAAACTGTTTGGTGCGCTTTATGAGCTGCTGGAATCCTTCTTCAAAAACGATGAAGGCCACAACGTTATAGTCAATGGTGATCGGTATAGAGCCATGATTACTAACTTTTTCATTCCTGAATTGAACAATCATGATGTCCAGGAGCTGTGGTTCCAACAAGACGGCGCAACATGTCACACAGCTCGTGCCACAATCGATTTATTGAAAGACACGTTTGCTGACAGCCTTATTTCACGTTTTGGACCTGTGAATTGGCCTCCAAATCTTTAATTTAACACCGCTAGACTATTTTCTGTGGGGCTATTTAAAGTCATTGGTCTATGCGTATAATCCCACAAACGCTTGACCATTTGGCAGACAACATTCGCCGTGTTATTGCCGATATACGGCCACAAATGTTGGAAAAGTCATCGAAAATTGGACGTCCAGATTGGACTACATCCGAGCCAGCCGTGGCAGTCCTATGCCATAAATCATATTTAAAATGTAATGCCACAAGATTATCTTTCGAATAAGAGAAATTCATGTTAATCGAATAATACATCATTGTTTTATTGCAATTTAAAGTTCTATACCTCTAAAAAAACCCTTTACTATGCTTAAAGCCTTTCTTAACATCCATATGCAGATTTTTGAGTTATAGAATATGCATATAAAAAGTACACTTAAGTATCTTACTGCAATACAGATAATACTTTTTGATGCAGAATAACAAATGCATGTTTACTTTTTCTACTCTAGAAGGAAATACACACACCAAATTGTGTGTGTGTGTGTTATATTTTTCCCGCAAAAACATTTATATAAAAATATTTTTATTGTACATTATTTATTCTAAATAAAAATAAAGAATCATAAATTTATACAAGGCCAGAATTAACGACCCTGCATAGGAATGGATCAGACATTTTTCCCCGCCATTAGCGCATTTTGTTTTTTTGTTGCGCTTATTTCCCTTTTCATTCCTAGACCATTTTAGTTTACGCTAAGGAATGTTTTTTTTAAGTAAGAATAAGATATGCTAAACAGAGTCTCATGTACATAATGATTGTTTCTTACTTTTCGAACATAATATTATTTAAAAATCAAAAGTTTTACGGTGTCAAAATATTAACATGCTACTTATACAGACATTCAATGATGAATAGAATCTGCATTGCCAAATTCCAACAACTGAGAGTTATTCCACATTTCGACATTTAAAAAGACACTTGAGCCTTTACTTTCTTCCAAGGCAGGTTTTATGTTTATATGAACAGTGTGTTTAGCAATTTATAAGTATTTTTCCTGATGGAGAAAAGAAAACACTAATCTAAAAGGTAAATCAAGGGAAATACATAAGATAAAAACGCCTCTTCCAATTAGTGTTAAACTAAACAAAATTATATATATATATGTAAAAATTCCCTTTAGTATCATTTTAGTGACTTTTAATTATTTGGTCAATTCCTTCATAACCCGCGTTTAATTATTTAACTGGCTTACCAGCATAATCGGGTTTTAATTGTAATCGGATAGTAAAATTGCGTACAAAACTATCGGGTAGCAGTTCTCGACTAAGCATAGCTTCTGCTAGAAAGAGTAACGTGGTATTAACCACCTCGTATAAATTGTGAAACTTCTTTGTTCCTTCCTATTTGTATTTTTGTCTCCATCATGTGTAAATAGCTGCAGCTCATTTTTATCTCTTGCCTACTTTCTGTGATGTCTTAACCCTAAATGTAATCCAGCAGTTTTTTTACATGTATGCGATCGTCAAATAAAGTGAGTACTCAAATAAAAAGATGATGCCTCATCCGTTCAATAGCTCAAGAACATATGACTTAATCATGAAGTAAACGCCCCGACCACCATCCTTACATATATTGTCACGGAGTTCGAAAGAAGCACACAGTTCAATTAAACAAACAATTAGATTTATTCTAACGCTGGGAGCTCGATACAACACTGGACTGAGAACATGCCCAACTGGCGATGAACTCTGCTTTTATACACTTCGAATATTCGAGAAATACCCAGTATGCACTCTAAAGAATGATCTGGATTCATCTAGAACCTAGAGAAACAATACATTAAAAACGAGAACAAAATTCCAGTCTTTGGATAAATCTGCCGGGGCCGGGATTCGAACCCGAGACCTGAGGAAGTTCAGTCCAACGCTCTGCCAACTCGGCTATCGGGACTTGGTATCGGGACTTATGCGTGCGGCATTGCTCCCCTCAAAAGAAGACAGCGCCCCGCTGTCATTTTGTTCAAGGGTCTTTATTCTGGAACGAGTGATGGGTCCTTTGTATGATTCTTTGGGAGGAGTATCCTCGGTTTCGATTTGCTCGGCGGGATCATGGTACGGTTTCATACGCAGTACATGGACAACTTCTCTTAGTTTTCTTTTCGTGAAGCAGGATCAAAATCTTGTACTTCGTAAGTCACGGCTGATAAACGGCGTAGCACCTGATACGGTCCGAAATACCTTCTTAAGAGTTTTCGGAGAGACCGACTTTTCTCACTGAGTATAAACCCATACGAGATCTCCGGGAGCGTAGGATACCATTTGGTGTTTGGAATCGTAACGTCGACGATCTTTTGTCTTGAGCTCTCAGAGTGTGCACTCGGGCTAGCTGTCGTGATTCTTCGGCTCTGGCTGCTATCTTGGTGATGTTATTGTCATCAAAATCGTTAGGACAGAATGGTAGCATTGTATCTAGTGTCGTTTCCGCTTCACGACCATGAAGTAAATAGAACGGCGTAAAACCTGTGGTCTCTTTGTTTAGCGGTATTATAAGCGAAGGTTACAAATGGTAGAATTTCATCCCAATTTTTCTGCTCTACATCCACATACATTGACAACATGTCGGCCAAGGTCTTATTGAAGCTCTCCGTCAGTCCATTTGTTTGGGGATGATACGCCGTTGTGAAACGATGATCAATGTTACACAAGTCGACGAGAGAGGAAACAAGTCTGGATCGAAAGACGGCTCCACGATCTGTGATAACTACTCGAGGAGCTCCATGCCTGAGGACAATTTCTTCAAGTAAGAACTTCGCTATTTCGTCGACTTCGGCTGTCGGCAAGGCTTTTTGTTATTGCATATCGCGTTGAGTAATCCGTGCAGACTATTATCCATTTGTTTCCATGAGCAGACTTTGGAAATCTCCCAAGGAGATCAATTCCAATGCGATGGAAAGGAGCTATAGCTGGAGGGATGGGAACTAAACGTCCAGGTGGTCGTTGAGGAACGGACTTTCTCCCTTTGGCACTCCCGACAATGCATGACATACCGAACGACATTTCGGTACATTCCCGGCCAGTAAAATCTCTTTGCGTATCCTGTCATAAGTTTTCGCGAAACCAAGGTGTCCTGCGGTGGGGGCGTCATGAAAGTGCCTTAGTATGTCTGCTCGTAGATGTTTAGGAATGACTGGTAACCACAACTTTCCATCTGGATCAAAATTCTTCCTGCAAAGGATACCGTCGATGAATCTGAATTCTTCGTTTTTGGATGAGTTGCTCAAAAGTTTTAATTTCTCAAGGTCTTGATCTTTTTCTGTTCCACCGCAAGGTTCATACTGTCGTGACTGCTAAAAATTTGTCTGATATTTCCGTTTCCTCTTCCACTGGATTTCTCGAAAGAGCGTCGGCGTCACTATGCTTCTTACCGGTTTTATATTTTACGTCAAAATCATGCTCTTGAAGTCGGAGGGCCCATCTGGCAAGCCTTCCTGAAGGATCCCTTTAAATTCATGAGCCAGCACAAGGAATGATGGTCAGTTACAACAGTAAAGTGTTTTCCGAATATGTACGGCCGAAATTTGTTGGTAGCCCATACGATGGCAAGACATTCCCTTTCTGTGGTGGAATAATTCTTTTCGGCTTTTGTCAGAGTTCTAGAAGCGTATGCTATAACTTTCTCGACATTATTCTGAATTTGTACTAGGACAGCCCGATACCGTACCCGCTTGCATCAGTATGGATTTCTGTAGAAGCTCTTTCGTCGTACATCCCCAATACTGATCCGAAGTAAGTGCTTTCTTAAGACTGTTAAATGCTTCCACCTCTTCAGGACCCCAATGAAACTCCACGCCACTTTTCAGCAACGACTGCAAAGGTTCGGCGAGATAACAGAAACCTTTAATAAATCTTCTAAAGTATGAACAAAGGCCAAGAAAACTTCGTATGTCATGTATATTCTTTGGAGTGGGAAAATTTCTTACGGCTTTTATTTTGTCGGGATCGGGACGAACGCCATTACTAGATACAAGATGGCCTAGAATCTTTACTTTGGGTAGCAAACAGACACTTCTTTGAATTTAATTTAAGACCAGCTTCCTGAAGACATTTTAGAACAAGTCTTAATCGTATAAGATGGTCTTCAAAAGTTTCTGAGAACACTATTATGTCATCTAGGTAACAAAGACACAAAAAAAGTCCATTTAAATGGCGTAGCAAATTGTCCATCATTCTCTCGAAGGTCGCAGGTGCATTACAGAGACCAAACGGCATGACTTTAAACTCGTATAAGCCTTCGGGGGTAATAAATGCCGTCTTTTCACGATCCGCTTCGTCTATTTCTATTTGCCAATAACCAGATCGGAGATCCATGGATGAAAAGAACTTGGCACCTTTCAGACAGTCGAGCGTATCGTCAATACGAGGCAGAGGATAAACGTCTTTTTCGTGACGCTATTCAGCTTGCGATAATCGACGCAAAACGCCAACTACCGTCTTTTTTCTTACAAGCACAATGGGTGATGACCAAGGACTTTCAGAGGGTTGGACGATACCTTCATCAAGCATTTTCTGAACCTCTTCATGAATGATGCGTCTTTCAGTCGGCGAGACTCTGTAGGCTCGTTGGTTGATTGGAGCATGGTCACCAGTAAAAATCCTGTGTTTCACATTCGTCTTCGCGGCTGTCGACT